>FIZR01004296.1:0-18859 GCA_900060175.1 Ferrisia virgata
CCTCAAACAAATTAAGAAACATGAAAAATCATACACTTCCGAGAAATAACATCAACATCTTTAGAAAAGACGACGTAATCATTAGGCGAGTACGCTCAGACCTGTCTCTTCTGACCCATTCCTAATCTCTTGAATAAAAACTCTCCTCCCTTCTGCTCAACATGCAAATGCCAAATTTTCATAACTCATATACTCTTCGAATGTCCCAAGTATCACTGAGAAAGAATCCTATATCTTACATCAAACGATCCTGAAGAAGTACTGGCTGATGATCGTAAAAAAATTCAAAATCTGCTATCCTTTGTGACTAAAACTGGACTAAAACCTCTTCTTTAAACAACTATCCCTTCAATACGCCTCTGGCCTTCGTTGCAAAACATGCTGTTGAAAAAGAAAAAAAAAAAATTGTTTGCTCAGCTCGATATTGACTAAAATTAGTCAAATGTGGGCAATACCCTTGGATTAGAGGTGGATTTGATATTTTTGAGTGGGGTGTTGTCCTAGGGTGAAAATTTAATTATGACCAAATTTTGTAAAAAATACTGCCAAGGTGCAAAAATGGTGAAAATTATTCCTTTTTGAGCAAAACGATTGAAAATCAAAAATTCTATAACATATTCGAAAACTAGCCTCCTAGGTCGATTAGGATAAGAGATATAAAGAAAGATTTCCCCCTACATTTACCCCCTTCCAAATTGGTGTAGAGGGTTGAAATTTGATATATACGTTGAGTAAAAATCCATAAATGTCTTGAGGGCTTTGACTTTTTAGCTCCATTGCACCACCTCACATTCCGAAAAAATGTTGTTTTTTTGTTTATTTTTCTTAATTTTTCTAGTTTGTGGCATGCATAACTTCCCTCCAAATTGTACTAGGAAGTTAAAATTTGGTATGTGTGTTTGGGAGGGGGGGGGTCAATTTTTTAGCTTCTTTGCTTATTTTTCATATTTGTGGCTAACACAGTTGCCGTTCAAATTGAATTAGGTAATAAAAACGTATTAAATATGCTTTAAAAAAATTCGAATGGCGTAGGTTAATTTTGTTTTAAAATCGGCGTATTCCATTTCTCCGCAAAGGTCTGACAGTCTTTATGAACATTTAATAAAGCCATGTTATACCTATAATTTTAGTCGTATGACAGCCTTCGTTTAATTCAAGTTTATTTCGATACTATTTATTCATTTATAGCGAACTAAGTAGTAAGTGTATGTCTAACAGTCTAAAAATGAAATTTCAAGAGGCCTTGAGTACTTCACAGCAACAATTTCACAAGCGTCGTGTACGAAACCGTTATGCTATATACATACCGACGTACGTGTAATATACTTTAGCTGGCTTTTTAAAAATATTCTCTTATCGATAGGTATGTACCTGTGTAGTTGTATAGTACGAGTATGTACATGTATACGTAGTTATGTATGTATTTATGTAGTATACCTAGTTACCTACTCTAGGTAGGTGTATATGTATATAGGCGAACACAAAGTCGATATTTCGTTGCAGTGAATAATTTATTATTTGCGCCGTTTTATCATTAAAATTACACCGGTATGTATATGTATTATAGAGCGTTCATATACGTGTGTATAGTTTTGATATACGAGCGAGCCGGGCGTGATATCTTTTTACATTTTGTTTATATCCGCCACTTTTTAGCCAAAGTACGTGTGTACGATGCTATACTGTAAGCTCTCTCGTTGTTGCGCCAGCTTTAAAATATTCCTAAGTTTATAAACGTTTCTTATTCAAATCATTTTAAGTAATATGTTTCCTTTTTCCTCGAGTAAATTTGTGAATTTTACATGAACATGGTGGCTGTGCCAAGCTATAACGTCGGATATTCTACTCTATATTATACGGATCACTTCTTTCCCAAACTTTTTCCTTTCCCAAAGAACGAGCTTCTTTTTATTTTTTTCTTTCCTTTTTTTTTTATTTTATTTTTTTTTGGCGGTAAAAATGCAAACATTTGCGAGAGGTTTTTCTTCCTTTTTGCACGAGCTCCGCTTTTGCCCCGCGCTGGAGTACCGTGCTCTGTGTCGTACACAGAGCTTCAGACGAGAGGTACTTTCGTGGAGCCGCGTTTAGTTGAGGGTACTCGAGATTCGATTTTTTATTATGTAGCTTTTTTTTTTTTTTTTTGCCAAGTTCAATCGGTTTCGGCATATTCGGATGTACTACATTTTAATCAAGATTTTTTTTTTTTCAAATCTGCTTTTCGGTCTGTATGCCATATTATTTTGATGCTGTACAGATATAATAATGTAGTCGGATGGATATGCGTAATATTGAATGTCGTTAGAATGAAGAAATATGATTACTTTTTTATTGAATAATTATTTTTTTTGTTTTATTTATTTATTTTCAGTTATTAAATACATGAGACGAGTCTGTATTGAGGGTGAGAGAAATAGAAGGCTGGTTAATCTAGCCCGTTGAGCTTATTCGTCTCAGAAATTCAATAATGTTGTTAATGCGACTTGATAAAATCATTAATTTAAAAAAAAATTGCATCAAGTTGAAAGATCACATTTTGTGGTGGAAAATAATGGCAGGGTTGTTGATTTTTTTATGTGCAAAACACGAAAAATTTTGGGCCTTTTAATTTAATTAAAACCGGTGCAGGAAAAATACTTCATTTAAAGATTGATTAAATACTTATTACTCTTTGCACGCAAAGAGTATACCTAAGCATCGAAAGAGTGTAAGTTTTGATATTTTAAACGTAGTTTGGTGCAATTTTTTCCTCCGTTTTATTTTTTCAGCGAAATTAGGTCTCTTCCTTTTATTGTTAGAGACAATTTTCTTCCATTGACGGACATTTTGACGTACAATTACAGAGTTACACATTACTTAAAATTCAAATTACAAAGTCAACGCTTATTTTTAGCCTGATTTTCTATGTCATATTATCAATGAAAAACCAGGCTATTACAGTGTATCGACCGACGGTGGTTGAGGGGCAGGGAGAATATTAACAATATCCGTTTTGGGGTGCTAGAAGACCATTCGAACGTATTTTAGACATGTCAGAACCGAAATCGCTCCAATTCCAAATCGGTCAATCGACTCAGTTTGGCGGTGGATTAGATATACACGAGTGAAGGTAAATTTGGGTCAAAATTCTGTTATGCCCCAAATTGTGGAGAGGGGGTGCTGAGGGGTGAAAAACACAAAAAATGCCCCTTTTTAAGCTAATTGATGGAGAATCAAAAATTGTATTGCCTATGCAAAAATCAACCTCCTAAGTCAATTAAGAGGGAAGATATGGGGGTTTTACTCCTTTTTGACTCTGAAAAAGGACTGTTCCTCCCCTATCTTCCCACCGAATTGAGCTAGGAAGTTGAAATTTGGTATGTACATTCAGTTGGGGCTCTGGGTGTGCCTTTTGACGGTTTCAACTTTTTATCCCCGTTACACTCCTTCAAGCCTCCAAAAAAGTGGTTTTATAATCGCTTTTTCTCATTTTTGAAGTTTTTTGAGTTTGTTCGGCACATAACTCCCGTCTAAATTGAACTAGGAGCTTGAAATTAGATATGTACATTTTGTAGGGGCCCTAGATGTACCTTTTGGGAGGTCTCAACATTTCAGCCCCATTGCACCCCTACACAGCCCCTATTATGTGGTTTTTTGGTCGTTTTTTTCTTATTTTTTGAGCTTGTTCCTCGCATAACTCCCCTCCAATTTGAGCTACTTTTCTTCAGTATTTCAGCTCAAAATCATCAAAATAATCCAGGGTCATGGTCAACTGTTGATGCGTCATCTTAGCATAGGAATGTTTAAAGTTAATCAACAGTAGACCTTGATTCTGGATTAATTTTATGATTTTGAACTAAAATGTTGAGGAAAATTAGTTGACTTAGACCCTCGATTGATTGTATGATTTCAAGGCATTTCAACTTTAAATCATAAAATTAATCCAGGGTCAAGGTCAACTTTGAACTTCTTTAACTTTCCTCAACATTTCAATTAGAAATCATAAAATCAATTCAGGGTCAAACTCAACCAATTTTCCTCTACATTTTAGCTTAAAATCGTGCCAAAATTAATCCAGAGTCAAGGTCAACTGTTGACGGGTTATCAACGGTTAATGGTCAACTGTGGAACATCAAGAGTTAATTGTCAATAGTGAGTGTAGTGAGTGGACCATCAAGATCCGGACTACCAACATTTTGAACATCATTTTGAGTGTTAAGAAAAAAAGGCTAAACAAATTTTCAAAAATTTTTTATGTTTACACTTCCACTGGTTTCAGTAGAAGTTTAAATATCATTTAAGTTACATAACTTTTAAAAAATTCGTGATTTCTTTTCAACATTAAGAATTTGGAAGATTATTTGGCATTCTTTTCATAACTTCCAACTTTCTTGTCGAACATAATCCTACCGTTGACAATCCAGATGTCAGCAGCCTGAAACAGTTGACCATCTATGTTGAGGCCATTGAAATCTAAAAAATCTGGATTTTAACTGTCCAGATTTTGATGGTCCACTATTGATGGTCAGCTGTGGAATGCGCTATTAAACATCAGCCGATACTGATAAATACCTGACGTGGTCAAAAATGGTCTCAATGGTCTGTGTCCTTGAAACTGGTTTCGTTGAGACTTCTCTGTGCATCTGCTTTAGGTCCATGGACCGTAATGATTTAGTTTTCATTTGCAATATGACATAGAAAATCAGACCAAAAAGTTTTCAAGCTGGTCATCGATTTTCAAAACAATGATTTCAATTACTAGATTTTCTTATTTTTTAATTTTTTCACCAAATTTTACCCATATAAATCTTAGTAATGAATGTAGTAATATTGTGAAATTTAAATTAGGAATCCATTGCTTACATTTCACATCTGTTCCTACTGGACCTTGTTTAGAATTATTTTCTCGTTGAAGGCCATTTTCGTTCATTCATTCATGCAATAATTAAAGAACGAATTTATTTTAAAAAAAGAAAAAAAAAAGAAAGATGTCCAGTAGATAATTAAAAGGTGTAAATCTGCGATGTAGAAATGTCAAGGGTACTTATGGTCAATACTGTAGATTGTAGTAATGTAATGACGAAGTATTCGTGTACATGTTCGTACGTATTACGCGCGAATACCGTATGCACACTGCGTGACCTCAACAGAGAGAGCAAGTGAACGTGGTGTAATGCACACAGATATAAAATGTACAAACGTTAACATTAGCTTTACTTATATATATGTATATATGGTGGAATCGACGATCCTATGCGACGACATATCAAAGTAAATACAGTACCTATACACGTACATTTAACGAATGCGAGCGACGAAGAAGGGAGTGGCAAAGAAGAGGATACGCTTGTTATCTAACTTGAAAGTTGCAAAGTGAGCGACAATCGTGAAATTTCATTTGAAATGTTTTCAAAACGAAGGAAACTATATGTATCTTTAGTAAGTACATAGCCACCTAGCCACCTACCTGTACCTAAAATGTTAGACATTGGATGGCGCATGCGGATATAAAATGCATCGACTCTAAAATATACTTACATACCTACTTTTATCTACCTAGCTGACTACGTATTTGCAAAACTACATAGATAAAATGTGAAATATTTAATTAACGAATTGCGTACGTATACTGTACGTATACGAGACACTGTAGATTCTACACTACTCGTACTACGGCCAAAGGGAGCAATGAAAAAAAAAACAAAAAAAGAAAAGAGGAAAAAATCGCTAGATGTAATCGTAATAAGATAAAGCGTTCGAAAACGAGACTGTTTAAAAATTAACCATCATAAAGAATGAAAAGGATGCAACGTATACACGGTGTGTTGTGTTGTGTTGTGTGTTGTATGTGTGCGGTATCAGGAAAGTATTATTTTTGTAGTATGCTCTGTTGAACGTGGTAGTACACTGGTGTAATATCGTCAAAACGTATTTTTGTGTCCGTGTAGTAAGTGGAATCAATAAAAGTTCCTCATTGTGGAATGGCAGAGGCACTCCTCCGTCTTTTATTCCTTTTTTCCCACCCCCCTTCGCTCTTTTCTGCCGCGTTAAACGACTTCACTATACACCGCAAGCCATTCCATTAGTGCATTGACGCCACATCAACAAACTAGTTATTTGTATTCTCGGCTTTATGATGTCTTGTCGCGAGATACAGGATATATTAAGTTATATCAGATGTAAAAATACAATATCTGATACGTTGGACGCGGATTTTTCTAAATCTGGTCGTTTATTAGTCGTTATTTAACGCTTCATTCGATTTTTTGCACTTGAAAAAACGTTTGATGTGTAGATAGATAGATACATGTACTAAAATTACAAGCAGGGATACGTTTGTAGAGCAGTTGTTGAAGAAATTTTGAAGCAACATTATCGCAACAATTGAATGACATGGCGTGAATATCACCCATTTCAGTATAACCTTGTAATAATGTTGCAGGAATATTGTTGCAATGTTTTTGCAACATTGCAGCAAAGTTGTAACCATGTTGCAGCGATACTGTTCACTGTGGAAGAATTATGAGACGAGATGATAATGTAGACTCAATGTTGCTGCTTGTTAAAATTTTGCATTGCTGGGGCTGAAAATTCCTAATAATGATGCATCAACACAGAAAAAAAATCAACAATATTGTGAAAATGTTGTACCAATATTGCTGAAATATGGCATTGATGGTGAATTAGAGTCACTAAAACTTTTCAATATTATTGAATCAATATTACTAACATATTGCAAAATGTCACATCGGTATTACTGAAGTATAATAGTAATGTAGCATTTATATTACTGAGATATTAAATTGATTTCTTCTGTTTAAAATTTAAAAAAATCAACAATATTGCGAAAATGTTGCACCCGTATTGCTAAAATATGGCAGTGATATTGAATTAGAATCACCAAAACTTTTCTATATACATTTTGCAAAATGTCACATCAATATTATTGAAACATGACAGTAATGTAGCATTCATGTTACAAAAGTATTATACTAATACCTACGGTTTAAAATTTAAAATTCAAAAATATTGCGAAAATATTGTACCAATATTGCTAAAATATGGTAGTGATGTTGAATTAGAGTCACTAAAACTTTTCAATATTATTAAATCAATATTACTAACATATTGCAAAATGTCACATCAGTATTACTAAAGTATAACAGTAATGTAGCATTTATATAACAAAGGTATTAAATTAATACCCTCTGTTTAAAATTAGAAAAATCAACAATATTGCGAAAATGTTGCACCCATATTGCTAAAATATAGCAGTGATATTGAATTAGAATCACCAAAACTTTTCAATATACATTTTGCAAAATGCCACATCAATATTACTGAAACATAACAGTAATGTAGCATGCAAGTTATAAAAGTATTATATTAATACCCACGATTCAAAATTTTAATTCAAAAATATTGCTAAAATATGGCATTGATGGTGAATTAGAACCACTAAAACTTTTCAATATTACTAACATATTTCAAAATGTCACATCAGTATTACTAAAGTATAACAGTAATGTAGCATTTATATAATTAAGGTATTAAATTAGTACTCTCTGTTTAAAATTTGAAAAATCAACAATATTGCGAAAATGTTGTACCCATATTGCTAAAATATAGCAGTGATATTGAATTAGAATCACCAAAACTTTTCAATATGCATATTGCAAAATGTCACATTAATATTACTAAAACATAACAGCAATGTAGCATTCATGTTACTAAAGTATTATATTAATACCTACGGTTTAAAATTTAAAATTCAAAAATATTGCGAAAGTGTTGCACCAATATTGTTAAAATACGGCGATGGTGTTGAATTAGAGACACTAACACATTTCAATATTAATGCATCAATATTACTAACATGTTACAAAACGTCACATCAATATTATTGAAGTTCTAATAATAATCTAGCATTCACATGTGTTACTAAAGTATTGTATTAATACCCCTACTGTTTAAAATTTAATTATTCTTGGCATGTTGCAGTCCTGTAGTTTTGTGTAAATAATACTAAAATACTGCAGTAATGTCACATTAAGTTTGCCAAAATATTGTAATAATCTTGTGTCAATATTGCTAAAAACTTATGGTAATAAGGTGTCAACATTACCAAAATGTTACAGAAATGTCAAATTAATATTACGAAAACACTGTTGTAATATTGCTTCGATACTACTAGAACGTCACAATAATGTCTCACCAATATTACTAAATTATTTTAGTAATGTTTGATTGATATTACTAAAGTGCTGCGATGTCCCATAAATATTGAAAAAATGTTATTGTAGTGTTACTTCAGTGTCAAAAAAATGTTACAACTATGTCTCATCAATATTATAAGTGATGTTTCATCGATTTTACTAACATGTTACACTACCCAGTATTACAATAATATTACTGAAACACTGCAGCAATATCTTATCAATATCACAAAAATATTTTAGTAATGTTGTTTCACTACTATTAATAGTAATATCTCAATGTTACAAAAATATCGTTGCATTGTTTTTTTAGTATAACCGAAACGTTGTAGGAAATATCATCGATCTTGCAAAAATATATTTTAGTAATGTTGCATCAATATTACTAAAATATTGTAGTAATACTGCAGTAATGATGCATAAATATCAAAAAAATATTGCAGTAGATACTTAATATAGTATCACATCAATATTACAAAAATATGTATTATGGTAATATTAAGTTTTTCTCCAGTTTTTTTACATTTTTTGAGCACATATCATTTTGAAGGATTCTTTTCATAATTTTACACGTTGAAAGCGAAAAATTGGCACTTTGTAAATTTTTTTCATTTTTTTACGTTCTACAATTTTGAGATAATAATTGCACTTATGTAGGACTAGATTGGCACAAAAACCCTCTCGATGACTACTTAAAAGGGGTCGATGATTTTTCAATTTTTTTATGTCAGAAAAGAGGAAAGGATACAACGAAAATAATAATAAGAAAAAATATCGTTTTGCGATTTTTTTTGATCCTGATTTTCATAAATTGAGAAAATATTTGCAACGTCCACTCGTGTTTTTTCTTGAACCAGCTAAATATTGGATTGAATAGCTGAAAGGTCCAAAAGATGCATCAAAGAGTTATACTAAATCTGTGTACGAAATTTCAACCCCCAAGGTCAAGTTGGAGGGGAGGGGGAGGGATGATGCGAGGAACAAACCAAAAAATAAGAACTTGGTAATGAGTCTAAAAAGTCGAACCGTCCAAAACGCACATCTAGCACCTATACTAAATCTACATCCCAAATTTCAATTCTTTGCTCTTTCTGAGGGTGAGGGGTGGGGGAAGTTTTGCTAGGAACAAACTCATGACATGAAAAAACCTACCCAAAAAACGACAATCAATGTGTGTGAAAAGTCAAAACTTTCAAGAAGATACATCAAGTCTATAAACCAAATTTCAACTTCTTAGCACAATTTGAAGGGGACATAGGGGAGGAACAACCCTTTTTCAAGATCAAAAAGGGGAAACCCCTCATATGTCCCTTTCTAGTGACCCTGGTAGGCTGATTTTTAGATGTGCTGTGTAACTTTGAATTCTCTATTTATTGGCCTAGAAGGGCACAATTTTCGCAATTTTAGCCTCTCAGTAACCCCTACCCCAAATTTTGGCGTAACTGAATTTTGACTCGAGATTAACCGCGTTCCAGACCTAAGTCTATTTCTCAAATTTGATCGATTTTGGTCGGTATCGAACTGAGTAAATAATTTTTTGTTACCACAGGTGGGGTGGGACGAATAAAAAATGAAAATCCGTCCTGGTCAAAAATAGTCGAAATGGTCTGCTACAAGTCTAAAATGGATTTTCTCGATATTTCCCCTTCCCCCTCCCCTCATCGACAATGATTCGAAAACCCGTGGTGCCCTGGTTTTCATCGACAAAACGACATAGATAATCGGATTAATAAGACATGAAAAAGTCAAAAAAAAACTAAAAAAAGTCATGAAACCCTGAAGTTGGTATACAATCCAGCTATGATTTGATAAAGATCCAGGGGCAAAAACTCGAAACGAACTTTTTTGAACGACTTCTGATCAAAGAGTCAAACGTGCCTTCACAGTAAAATTACTTTTTTATTATGATTGACTCCACTTTGAGGATCTCTGATATTACCTCGTTCGGTATATGGGGTTCTTGCCTCTTATGGTGCCAGTAAGTAAAGGTCTTCAGAGATAAATTTTAAGATTAGAGATATATACTGAATCTATTCCCTTGTACTTTTCTTTAAACACCTTCCTTTATTGTTCTTTACACTTTAAATTCTGATATAATTTTTAAAAAATACCTTCGATTTGTTCTATGTATTTTAATGAAAGAGAAAATGAATATGGTACTTTACCATGCATCTGTATTGTTTTATAACGTTACAGTATGAATCGACTGTGCGTACAGTAATTTTTTACCATCACAAACGCAGTCAATTGATCATTCAATATTCAAACGATTGAACGTTACGAGTCTTATTTCCAGCATACGAAGTTATTACAAATCATGAATACTGCAGCATGGCGTATATGTTTAAAAATATGAATTGCAAATATTATTTTGTAAAAATCTACTACATCATTGTACCTACATTTGAATCGACTACCACACGTAAAAAATGTCAAATTTCGTCGTATTACGTACCTATAATAAGTAGGTAGATGGACAGAGACAGAGATACTGGTATAATACGCATACAGGGTTGGGTTGATGGCATCGAGTTACATCACGACTTCAAGTTGGACTGTGTAGGACAATTATCATTGGTAAAATATGATTGTATTATATGGGTGAAAAAAGATTTAAAAACTAAACATCAGACAATATATAGCATATATAGGTCAAGGAGTTCATTTTATCGGCGGCGGTACGCTCTATAGTGTATGTACATAGCACAGAGAAGGAGAGAGAGAGAGTACAAAAGTGAAATTATTGAAGTACTACGATGGTTAACATAGTACGTAGCTACGTACTACGTACGTAACTTATACGTCTCAAAAGGTATCTTACCTACTTGGTTGATTTAATACGTCAGTAGATTATACTAACTAAGTATTGCATTAAAAACTACTCGACAAATATAGCGTCGCGTTGTGTTTGGTTAAAATTGATACGTAGGATAGGCACGTACATTTAATATAAATTTGCTGACGATAGGTGAAAAATTCAATTTGCTAGGGCAGATGTTTATATTGTAGTGTGTTATTTAGGTACTGATGGCTGGTGGGTGCCGCGTGCTGGTGCGGTGTAAGGTGTATATTTTTGCGTGGATTTAATTTACGCGTAATTTGTATTTTGATTACGTAATGTTGTCGAAGAAGAATGCAGGGTTTCGTGGTGTGAAAAAATAAAAATTATCGAAGTAACGTCAGCCAGCGTCATGTTAACACGTTATCTGTGTACCTACATCAGCAGTATTACGAATACATGTTGTATTTTAGGTATCTCTCGTATAATATAATACAACTTACCGAAGTGTATTATCGTGTACGTTTGAAACGTTTAAATTAATTTTATGAATGTGTATTATTAGTCCATTCGAATAGGCATTAAGTAACGGAAAAATTTATGGCTGAATTTTTTTGCCGCAGAATTGTAGATTATCACCTCCTAAACAATGTATACAAAATTAGACGAAATTGGACCGGTGCTACTACCCCGATATCCTCATTTGTGTCCCAAAAACAAGTTTTTTACCAATAATTTAGCCTAACTTTGTTCCTAGCAGCGATACAGAAAAAAAGTTGAATTAATAAATGTAGCTAGTTAAATTTCCAATAAAAAAGGTTATTACATATTTTCCTCTAAAGTCGACTGAAACACTTTAAAATTAGTTCGAAAAGGACACATTATGCGCTAACGTGATGTTCCGCGTGATGTTTCGGTCGTGTCACCAGAGCCAGCGGCCAACGTACATGGGCACGCGGGCTTAATTCTCTTTCCGCATAACTAAACGAATTACATGGACTAAATGTTATTTTACCTTATGTTAAAGTAATTATTGTTTGAATAAAAGTGCAATAAGCATATAATATTTTAAAATCACTTTAATTTTTTTGAATAGATTAATTCTGATCCTGGTTTTTACAACTATCTGACCCTGGATCATTGATATTCTCCTCTGATTCAACATTAATTCGGCTATGGGAGATAAATTCGAAATATTGGGTTTAACGATCTGAAATTAATGTCCTAAATTCGTTTCAAGGAGGGGAGGGGGTGTTTTTCAAAAATATTTCCGTCATAGTTTTTCAGAAAATCGTAAAAAAAGGCAAAATATGACAGTTTTTGAAAACATCTAAAAAATGGGGGTAATGGTGCAAGCGTTACATTTCCGTTGAATCATAATAAATGTTGTCCACCACTGCAATACAAGTCTTCAAGTGCAGTTTTACGCACAGAAGAGAGAGGGGAGGGGGGTAGGCGTCAAAGCCCAAGATTTTTCTTTTTATTATGAAAAAAATAAAATACCAAAACTAATAAGTAATATTTGCTTTTAATCTTCACTTTCGTCAATGAATAAGCAATAAGTTGGAGTGAAAAAAAAATTAATCGGATTTTGACCAAACCCATGAAGATGGTTGACTTTGAGTTGAAAACCCACCATACTAAATTTTGGGCTCTTAGCTCAACATGGTGGGGGGTGGATTCTAAAAGTAGGGTCACTTTCAAAAAAAATCGTCTTTTTGACCTTCTATCAGGTGGTTAAAAAGTCACAGACCGTAGAAATCGAAATTTTTTATTTTTCAAGAAAATGCAGTTAAAGGACATATTACTTCAAATACGCCCCTGAAAATTGAATTTTTTTTTCAGCTCAGAGAAGTAAATTTAGGTCGAAACAGCTGGATAATTTTGCATAGCAGTGCTACCATACAAGGAAAATAATTTTAAGACAATTGTGAAATTTTGCTTTCAAAAAAAGCAATATTTTTAACTTGTATTGAATAATGAGAGTGGCAGCACTGTTTGCTATGATTCAACGCAAATTTATCGCTTGCTTTCTATAATTATTAAAAAAAAAAAACAATATGTAATAGGTTTTGACGCCCCCCCCCCTTCCTGCGTAAAATTGCCCTAAAAGACATATTGCAATAATAGTCAAAATATGCTACAATGCAAGGCATATGCATCGCTGGCATTTCACGGTTTAAAATAAACATAAGAAAAGGGAGTGATGCCTCACCCCCCCCCCTATGAGCGAGACTGAGATTTAAGGACTCTCTTTGTGTCAAGGGAGTGCTACAATTTGCGTTCGCGAATTTTCCTTCCGCGAGACTTGAATTTTTCGCTAAATTTTCAACTACATATTTTAGATGATAGTAAAAATTACCTCATTTTTGTACCCCTTTTGAGTAAAATGGGTCAAATTCGGTATCATTTTGAAGAAAATTTTATCAGAAATATAATTTTATATAACTATTTTGTCACTAAATCGCTTGGTTTCTGATATTTTGGGCCAAAAGTAAATTTTGGAACATGCCTTCCCCCCGGGGGGGGGAGGGAGCACAATGGATAGAGATGTAAGGTTTTGAGGGATGTTTATGCGGACCCGTCCGAACAGTTATTAGCAAAAATCTCGAAGGTACCATTTATTCCCATTTTAGTCCTTTTCTGATACTAATTTGACTGAGTTATCAGTTCTCAAAAATTGAAAAAATGGAATTGGAAAACTGAAATTATTACTATATCATTTTGAAATCCTTTCGTAACTATTGTGACCCCACCATTTGCAGATTTCCAAAAAAAAAAAAAACGAAATTCGGCCCACCCCCTGTTTAGGTATATTGAAAGAGAATTGAGCCCGCGTGTCTACCAACGTTGTCCCGCTGGCTCTCGCGACACGATAGAAACATCACGCGGACCATCACATTAGCGCATAACGCATCTTTTTCAAACTCATTTTAAAGTGTTTCAGTCGATTTTCGAAAAAAATACGTATGAACCTTTTTTATTGGAAATTTTATCAGCTATATTTTTTAATCCAACTTTTTTTCCGTATCGCATTTAGGAACAAAGTTAGGCTAAGTTATTGGTAAAAAACTTGTTTTTGGGGCACAAATGGAGGTATTGGGGCAAAGCACCAGTCCAATTTCGTCCGATTTTGGATATGTTGTTTGGGGAGTGGTAATCTACGATTCTACGAAATATAATTTCGGCCATAAATTTTTCTGTTATTTTGTTATTTTTTTTTGCTAATTTGACTAGACTATATATTATGTACATTTTAAAGAACAAATTAGAGAACATTATTGCTAAGCGTTGTAAATAAATCGATTGTGAGCATACTACTAATTGTATGGAATATGAGGTATTGATAATCAGCGATGGTGACCGATGTTATATTAATTTCCGCAATATATATGGAAGAATTTTCACTCGCAAGGTACCTATTTATTTACCTATACCTAAACTCCAAGCTATGTATCGCAATAAGTACATTGTACGTGCAAAATAACATCGAAAATATACAACGATTGGTTACCGTATTACAACTACGAGTAAAAATCGTCACACCGCACACCATGCTACGTAGTATGTAGTTAGTTTGTACTTACAGAATGTAAACCGTATAGTTATAGGTACGTAGACGTACGTAGGGCTAGGTACTGAATAAGTAATATACGTCTCTAATTATGCACGCTCACGAGCTATCGTCTGCAAACGAAACTTACACCGTTACGCTCCCATAATTATGACGATCTCATCGAAACAGTACGGCAAACATTTATAAGACATTTTTTTTTTTCGCGAATTTTTACGAGTAAGTATTATCGTTGTTTTCAGGGTCTGATTATTTTTTGCATGAGTTGTGATATTGTGTCGTGTCATGTTGTCTTGTCTGTTCCATAGTTGTGTGGGGGCCGAGGGCCGAACAATACTATGTAGGACTGGCTCACTGGCTCGATCGCTCGTGAGGTCGTTGTAATGTTTTTTTTTTTTTTTTTTAATGTCTGCATTTCCTGCTAAATTTTTATTCGCGCGGTTGAAAGTATTTTTTACAAATATATTGAGTTGTTGTAGTTGGGGGGAGGGGAGCAAGAATTTCTCAAGTTTTATATCAATCCTCGTAATACGTTTTTCAACCTATATACCTAATATTAAATATTATAAAAATCAAGTCTATTATTTGCTTACGAATATGGAAGTTTTAATAATATTGTGGATCCTATTTTTCACCTTCTCCTAGATTTACAGTCCAAGAACGAAGTCCATCTTTGTAGTACATGCCACTTTCCACCTTACCAAATAGTTATTCGAACTATCTTATGATCATTTGGTATGGTCATTAACGTATGTACGGAGGGAAGGGAAGGGGAATGGCGGGTATTCGAATTTGACCCCTACAAATTAATTCTTACACAAGGAAAAGTGAAATTCAGCATTTGGTGCTGAGAAATGCATCATAATATTCATTTTTTGACTCCTGACCCTCAAAATTTTGTAACATCTTCGCCTTTGCTTCGCTCGGGCTGTGTATTCGACTTAATGGGAAAAAGAATTTCACGGAAATGCCCCCCTCTCCCCCTTGGACAATTGTTACGCTACAGGGTATGGTTTAGAAAAGAAAACTCGATTTGTAGTGATAGAGAAGGGTCTAAGAACGGGTTTAGGCTCCTTAAGATATTGGATTAGTCCCCCCCCCGCAAAGTTTTCGTAAAAGTTATGTGTGCAGTGGCATTTAAAAAAAATCACAGATATGCTGAAATGCTGATTTTTTACTTTCTGTGTACTCTATTGTATTTCGCAACATTTTTTCCTTTCTTTCCCTGAAGGGTCGTGCGGGGGGGCTTTACCTTTTACCCTGATTTTCAATGTCATATTTTCAAAGAAAACCAAACTATAGACCTACGCTGAATGTATGTGTGAATGTCTTGGAGGGGGGGGGGTATCAACACAATCCGTTTTGAGATTCTGGAAGGATTTTTATTTTTTTTCCCCTCGAAAACTAAAAACATTTACTCGACTTGATACAAACCATAATCGCTCAAATTTGGCCAATAATATCAGTTTGGCGGTGGATTAGAAATACATAAATGAGGATGACCTTGGCTCAAAATTCAGTTATATCCAAATTTGGGAGCAGGGGTGCATAAGGGTAAAAATCGCAAAAATTGTTTTTTTTTCGAGTCAATCGAAACAGAATTTAAAGATGCATGAAGAATCCAAAAATCAGCTTCCTACATCAATTAGAAGGGGATAAATTGAAATTTTTTCATTTTTTGACCTCGAAAAAAGACTGTTTTGTGTATATTTTCCTTCCAAATTGAAGCGCAGGGCTGAAATTTTGCATATACATTAAGTAGATGTTTTTAATGTAGCTTTTGGGCGTTCAGACTTTTTATGGACAGCGGAAGAAGGATATCCTTCAAAGTGTTCTAATTCTATGAGGTATCATGTTTCACTTCGTTGCTCTTTTCAATCAGTTTTCTCGCCATTTTTCAGTAATTTCTTTAAAATCTAACCTTTAACGTGCTCAGGATGAGAATATCGTCGATTTTCAGAGCTTTTATTTACTTATTTTTTACTTTCTTAAGGGTGCAAAGCATATTTTATAACGAATTCATCGTTATTTCGTATCGATTTTTTTTATTATTCCACATCCCGGTGAAAGATTTCTTTGATTACTTCAACTTTTTTGCATTTTTTTCGGTTTGTATATTTATTCGATGAAAATGAGTGACAGAAATGAGGTCAAATATAAGATAAATTGGGTATCTCTGTTTCTTCATTGAGGTTTTATTTTTCTTCTAACAATCCTAGATGGACTTTCCCAGTCCAAATTTCGCTGTATTTTGATCGATGTTCAGTATCGTGGATCAGTTCGGACAGGACAGCAAAGTTGAATTGAAAGAATTTCATAGCTTTTGATTTTCTATCAAATTAATTTTTATATCAATCGGAGTGTTTTTTAATTACGATATTGGCGATAACTTGAATACTAATTTTCTATTAGAATTTTTTTAATAGAATTCCCATTCCATTTGAAATACATACTTCAAAAAAAAAAAATGGTCATTTTTGTTCATAAATTATCTCATTCTTATTAAAAGAATGATATTATGTTTAATTTATTTACCAGGGTTTACCATTTATCAAAACCAGTTACCAAAGGTGTCGCCGAAGGGTAGGTCTAACTCTGCTTGAAAAATTTGCCCCTCCCCCTCTCCCAATACAATTTTTCTGTTTACGTATCAAAACTATACTTACCTCTATAAAAATAAAACCATGAAAATTTTCGATACTCGAAAATCCATTTTTTTCAAATTATTCTCTTTCCTCGTTTTGACTCCCTCCCCCCTTCTCCCCTTAATAAAAAATCCACTGACCTTTCAATACCAACAACATGCTTGCATTTTTCAAACATTTACTTGGAATTTTTTTTTCAACTCTTGACTCGTAAGCTTTCCACAAGAGTTTCCCATTCTCCTTATCGAGCGAACGTTTATTCGAAGATAATAATCTGGCCTTGAACTTAATGCACTTGTACTTATCTATTTATTTTCCTCTTGAATTTTCTTTCACCTTGATATTTCGATTTGAAAATTGCTACAAAGACGCGACATCGACGTAGGTAAGTACTCGAAAAACTAAAAATATCCTACTTATTCGGAAATTGTTAAACTGAGCGATTAGATTAAAGGAATGACGATTCGTGTCCTAAATTTCGAATCAATTTTACTTTAATTTTCAACGAACGAGTGTCAACTTGGCTTGTTTGTGCTGTTTTTAGTATACCGCTGTATGCACCTTATTGAAAAAATGCCAGTAGTATCTTTTTTAGCATGATTTTCTATGTTATATTGCCAATGAAACCCAGGCTATTACAGTCTATCGAACAATGGTAGTTGGTGGGAAGGATTACCAACAAAATCCTAAGACAATTTTTGGCTCTGCCAGATGCTTATTTTTTTCCCCCAAACATTAAAATCATTTACTCTGCTCGAGACTAACCCAAATCGCACCAATTCAATCAATCGAATTAGTTTAGTGGCGGATTAGGTATATATGAGTGGGGATGACCTTGGGTCAAAATTCAGTTTTGGCCCATTTTGGAGAAAGGGGTCGCTGAGGGGTCAAAAACTCAAAAATTGTTCCTATTCGAGCCAATCGACAGAGAATCCAAAGTTGTATAGCATATCCAGAAATCGACTTCTTAGTTCAATTAGGAGGAGAGATATGAGAGTTTTCCCCTTTTTGACCTACAAAAAACGGTTGCTCCTCTCCTATCTCCCAACCAACATGTGCTAGGAAGTTGAAATTTGGTATGTGCATTCTGTAGGGGCCCAAGATGTGCCTTTTGAGGCTCTCGAATTTTCAGCTCCATTGCATCCCTTCACAGCCCCAAAAATGTGGGGTTTCGGTCTAGTTTTTTTCATTTTTTTCTCATTTTTTGAGTTTGTTCCTCGCATAACTCCCCATCAAATGGTACTAGGAACTTGAAATTAGATATGTACATTCAGTAAAGGCCCTAGATGTGCCTTTTGGGGGTCGCGATTTTTCAGCCCAAAAATATACGGGTGGGTCTCAACTTTTCAGTCCTATTGCATCTCCTCTCAGTCCTAAATTTATGGTTTTTTTGTCGTTTTTTCCAATTTCTAATGTTTGTTCCTCGCATAACTCCCCACTAAATTGAGGTAGGAAGTTGAAATTAGGTATGTACAGTTCTGACTTTTTAAAAAACATTCCTGAAGAATTTTTTCCTGTTTGAAAAGTTACAAGAAGATGTAGTACTACTCCAAGTACTCAAAAGTACTACTCAGTAGTACTTCCAAAACAGTGATTTTACCAATTTTCAACGATTTTTTTTCATATTTTAGTCAATATTCTATTATTAAACATTTTTTTATACTCTTTC
>FIZR01004297.1:0-16426 GCA_900060175.1 Ferrisia virgata
AAATTTAAGTCCTAACCTTTCTGACCCCTTTTAAACACTGGGCGTAAAAATCTTAGAAATTATAAACGCCCAGGATAAAAAAAAAAAAAAAACATTAAAAAAATTAATTTTTTTTATTAATAATTCAGTATATTTTTTGTCGCCAATAAACTTGTTGCGGCTCATGATCTGGAATTTGAAATTTTAATCTTAGCAAAAATTTTTCGCAACAGGGCCATCTTGTCTGTGAAAATTTTAAAAGTGTTCGCCCTTGCCTTCCAGGAATATTGCATGTTGAAATTTAGACATTGGCAGTGTTGCATGAACGCTGCCTGAAGAATTCCAACTTCGTTCTTTCCTTGACGTTCTCGTTCTCGTTTCCATTTCCGTTCCCACTCTTTTTTTTTAGCTTATTTTCTATGTTATATGGCCAATTAAAACTGGACTGTTACAGTTTATCGACCAACAGCGGATTGGGGAAGGGAAGGGATAAAAAATAAAAATTGGTTTCAGGCAGGCAAAATTATTGCAAATACATAACAAAAAAATTAACTGAAGAATGAAGAACATTCTCGTTCTTTTGAAACATTAGCCTTTGTTCTTTACTTGTTCTTCAAAAATCTCAAGTTGTCTGTTTTCATTCTTGAGAACGTTCGAACACGTCCGTTCTTGCAACATTGGACATTGGGGGAGGGGAGGGGGCGATAATTCCAGAAGGGCGGGTATAGCGTATCAAAGTTATTTTGGGGATGTTGTTAGACCATAAGTTACATTTCGGTTCAAGTTACATCGATTTTGGGTCGGGGGCTGTTTTTGACCCTTATTAGGAAAACTTGTTTGGACATCACTGAATTTTGTCCCATGGTCATCCTCATTCATATAATTATGTAATCTGCTGCCATTTGCGGTGGGGCTAGGTTGGGGGTGGATAAAATGAAATATCTGACATTGCCAAAAATGCTATTAATGGTTTTCTAGAATTCCCAAAAAGGCATTTCGTTAATATTCGCCAACCTCTCATCCTCCATAGGTCGATGGACTGCAATAGCTTGGTTTTCATTTGCAATATGATACAGAAAATCCGTTGGAAAACGTTTAAATATAAGAGATGACGAGGAAAGATATACCTAGAGCTGTGCTCCTTTTTTGCAAAAGAAAATGTGCGTATGTAATATAAAAAAAAAATAAAATAAAAAAAAACGCTGCCAATAAAACAGATGCAAATGTATGTGAAATTGTAATGTGCATAAGAATGTAGGTAGCTAGCTACTAGCTAGGCACTTGAAATGTAAAGAAAAATATCTTCGTCGTTCGTCGATAACATCAAAAAATCATTATTATTTTTATCTGATTCCACGTTAAAAGATGATAATGATATAAAAAAGAAAACGATTTGACACAACTACTACGACTACAACTACGTACGCATAAAACGGTCAAAATGAAATTTCTATTTTTATTGTCGTCGTTTAAATGTCACACGGTTGAATTTTTTCTGGAATACTGGTTTTATAAAAGCTCGACTCTATATCGGCGAGCTTAAAAGTCGTGCGAACTTTTTTGTGACGTGAATACGACTCGACGCAACGACGTCAGGAAATGAGCTTGGTAACTAGGTCTGTTTTTTGTGCGCTTCGTAGCTTAGGTACTAAAGCTGCCGTTAAACGTATGTAAGGGTACCTGTACCGCGGTACAGGTCGACGAAGAGAGGGCAAAAAGAGGAGACGTTATTTCGAAATATGGCTTTTAGATATGTATGTATAATACTGACGCTGTGAGGGTTTTTTCTCTCAACTTTTCGACTTTATCAAAGCGGAGAATAATTTTTCTCTGTAGCGTGGTGTCGCATGTCGTCTGTATATTTTTTTAAAGAGCGAATAAGACGAGACTGTGCGATGTGAAGGTAACGGATGTGCAAAATTTGTTGTTTTTAAAAGAGGTTTAGTCTACTTATTTTGTCTATGTATATATATACATATTTCAAAGGTGATGAAAATAGTGGGGAAAAAAAACATAGCCAACTATGACCCTAGGTGAATTTTTATTGATATTTTACGGTCGGAGTTTCTCAATGTATTTAAGATTTTATTTTCATATTTTATCAATAGATTTTGTATGTACGTTAAACCATTGAAGTCCTCGATTTTTGACTATTATTGCAGGCATCTTTGATTTTAACTGGGTCAAAATTCACTGATAGTGGAAATTTCGTATTTAGGCACTGTGAAGTATGTACCTCAATATTCCCGAATTTCCCTAAAATTCATGCTTATTTTGCTCCACTTTGAGGGAGGAGGGCGGGGCAAAGTGGTTAAAAGTTCGTTTTTTTTGGAAACTACTTCCCTAATACCGCACTTCCCAAGCAAATGTGTGAAACAAAAGTTATAGAGCATTAAAAAACAAACATTTTTACTTCTATAACCCCCCCCCCCTCTCCAGAGACCATGCAGAGAAGTTAGGGCGTCCAAAAAATATATTTTTTTTTTTTGAAATTCTCCAATCGATACAAATAATTTTGAAAAATCTGCTTAATTCACTTTTAGTACAATTTCTCTTGCATAGTACTTCCCACTATTATATATAAGATAAGGAAAACGTTGGATCGTCCCCTTTTTTCAAAGTAGAAGGAAGGGTTGCCCTTCAAGAAGTTGAAACTTTCCCACAGGATGGGTGGATTATGCTAAGAAATTTGTAAAATTAGATCAGTTGAACGTTGTATAGTATTGAAAGATTGTGATAGGCTAAAAAATTTTAAAGATTATTCAGCAAAAGTAAAGGTAGCAATGAACAATAACTTTCAGAAAATTGCGTCAAATTAGTAAATAAAACTAGAACATTTTTGATATTTGAAGTCAGTTTCGAATGGAATGAGCCATCCAGCTGTCCTCTCGTCTTTACATAGATTTTAAGATATTATTGAAAATAGTTAAAAGTCGTAGTTGTGTATTTTTGGGAACATTTGATGACAAGTGTTCGTAATTCAATTTATCAAGAATAATAAAAAGTTGTAGAACTTATATTTTCGTGAGCAATTATTGAACGAGTTATTAATCCTTGGTATTATTTTATATGATAAAACTCGCAACGGATACCGCAATAAAGACCAACGTTTTATTTTTTTAACTTTTTTCCTAGGTGGTCATGGGACTAAGCTACGGTTAAAAGAAAAAAGTTGCGTTTGGAAATTCTACTCGAAACAAATAAGTTATTCCTAGGCGAGTCAGGTACAGTTCCACAGACCCAAAAATTGAAATAATGAATCTAATACTGAGGTTTTTGTGGGCACAGAATTCGATTTTGACAACTATTTGGGCATTGCATCCAAACTGAGCTTCTGAAAGAGAGGTTCAAAATTCAGAATTTGCCTAATTTTTGGACACTGGGGTCACACATTACCAAGCTTCAAAATGGCTTAGATCTTGATAGTTTCAAGATCCCAAAACAGCTCTATTGAAAACTGATGTACTGAATGTGATACCCATATTTGTGTGCATTTTGAAGAATTTTGAAATTTGAACACCTCATTTTCGGGCTCAATTTGGGTCTAAAAGCTAAAAACTTTTATTCACACGGTACAACAGATTGTAGACGTCTTAAATCGATCCCAATATTCAGAATTTGAAATTGACTAATTTTGGATTGTGAACCTCCCTTTCAGAAGCTCAATTTGGGTCCAACGCCCAAATTGTTGTCAAAATTGAATTTCGCGACCACAAAACCCCCAATGTCAGACTCATTCAATTTTTGGCTTGCTGAAATTTATCCTTGGCTCGCCTAGGCATGAATTATTCATTTCAAAAGAATTTCCAAACGTTACCTTTTAGCCTGATTGTCTTTGTCATATTGCCAATGAAAACCAGGTTATTACAGCCTATCGACCAATGGCAAATGAGGGGGAATATGAACAAAATCCGTTTTGGGGCCCTAGAAGACCATTAAGACAATTTTCAGCCTTGTCAGATATTTATTTTTTTTCCTCCAAACATTAAAATCATTTACTCCGCATGATACCGACCAAAATTGCTCCAGTTCGGTCAATCGGCTCCGTTTGGCAAAATTCAGTTATGCCCCATTTTGGGGGAGGGGGTGCTGAGGGGTCAAAAACACTAAAATTGACCTTTTTTACACGAATTGATATAGAATCAAAAGTTGTATAACATATCCTAAAATTAACTTCCTAGGTCAATCAGGAGGAGAGATATGAGGGTTTTTTCCATTTTTGACCTTGAAGAATGTCTGTTTCTTCCCTATCTCCCCACCAAAATGAGCTAGGAAGTTGAAATTTAGTATGTACATAAACTAGGGGCTCTAGATACGCCTTTTGGGGATCTCGACTATTCAGCCCCATTTCGCCCCTCTACAGCCCCAAATATGTGGTTTTTTGGTCGTTTTTAGTTAATTTTTAAGTTTGTTCCTCGCATAACTCCCTTCCAAAGTGAGCTAGGCAGTTAAAATTATGTATGAACATTTAATAAGGGCCCTAGATATGCCTTTTGGAGGTCTCAACATTTCAGTCGATCAAAATTGATCCAATTAGTTTGGCGGAAAATTAGATATATATGAGTGGGGATGAACTTGGGTCGAAATTCAGCTTTGCCCCATTTTGGGGAAGGGGGTGTTGAGAGGCCAAAAGCAGAAAAATAATTCGTTTTTGAGTAAATTGACAGAGAATCTGAAGTTGCATAACATATCCAAAAATCAACCTTCTAGGTCAATTGGGGCGATACGAGAGGTTTCCCCCTTTTTTGACCTTGAAAAAAAGGCTTTTCCTCCCCTATCTCCTTACCAAAATAAGATAGGAAGCTGAAATTTGGTATGTGTACATTCAGTACGGGCCAAAGATGTACCTTTTGGGAATCCCGTCTTTTCAACTTCATTGCACCCCTTCATAGCCCCAAAAATGTGGTTTTTAGGTCAGGTTTTCTCATTTTTTGAGTTTTTTTGAGTTTGTTCCTCGCATAACTCACTTTCAAATTGAGCTAGGAACTGGAAATTTGGTATGTGCGGTCAGTAGGAATCTTAGATATGCCTTTTGGGGGTCTCGACTTTTCAACCTCATTTCACCCCCTCATAGTGTTGAATATGTTGTTTTTTGGTCGATTTTTCTAATTTTCAGAGTTTGTTCTCACATAGCTCCCCTCCAAATTAGGCTGGGAAGTTGAAATTTAGGTATGTCTCTTCTGTAGGAATTCTCGATATGCCTATTGAGGGTTTCAACTTTTTAACCCCATTGAACCCTTTCCACCCGCAATGCTGATCAGGAAAGAAGCACCGCGAAACGATATTTTTTTCGAATCTCATGATTGTAATATGCCACGAACTGCATCGCTTTGCGACACTTTTTTTCTTTATTTTCGCCGTAGCTCCTTCTTGTGACCATCTAGGAAAAAAGTAAAAAACGAAAATATTTGCCTTTTAACGCTCTACTACTTTTATCTAATCCAATTTTTCGAATTTCTTAGCCTAACGCACTTATCCCTTGAGAAAGTTTCCCTTCTACTTGGAGAATAGCGGGGGAGGGGAAGGGGGTCCAAAAGTTTTCTTACTACACATTATTGTAGAAAGTGCTATGCAAGAAAAATGGTTCTAAAAGTAAAATAAATAGATTTTTTAAAATTATTTGTTTCCATTTTAGATTTTCGAAACTGTTTTTTTCTGGACGTCCTAGCTCTTCTCCATGATCTCTTGGTGAAAAAACTCGAAGAAAAAAAATGGTCGTTTTTTAATGCTTTACAACTTTTTGTTCAACATTTTTTTCGTTAGAGCGTTGGTTGGGAAGTAATTGCCAAAAAACCAACCACTTTGTCTCCCAAAAGTGGAGCAGAATATGAATGAGATTTTAGGGAAGTTAAGCAATATCAAAGCACATATTTCACCCTGTATCTAAATACGAAATTTTCGCTTTCGGTAAATTTTGACCGGGTTTGGGCTATTTTTGAGCTAAAATTACAGTACTACATATATATACATCTCAACTGTCAAGAAAATATCATGTTTACCGTACTAGAAATATTGCCTATTCGTCGAATGTCAGGAATTATCATTCTAAGTGACGTTACGTGTTACTTATTGTGCTGCGACATTTCTCGATGGAGTTGAGTATCTAGGTAAGAGGTATCTATCTATCTATCTAAGACCTACATTAAGCTTACATTGTTTCGTTGAAATTTTCAAGTCAGCAACCCGTCCAGTGCTTATTGATTTACAAGACAGTCTCGTAATTTTGTACTCTAAACAGGTACTCAACTATCCCTTCCTATTTTGGCGTATTTGACATGGGTAGTTTTCATGAAATGAATGATTTCCGATTAAAATGCTTATAATAGGCCTATGCAGATAAGGTTGCAATTTAATTTTCAAAATAGACACGTGCGAATCCTTTTGTATGTTCTCGAATAGGTACCTCTGCACCTATACATATTTTCACAATGCTTGGAAAAGAAGGTCGTTGAAAAAGAGATTGAAGATTTTCAATAAAAATTATGTCGCGTCGCGTCGAGTCGTGTCGTTTTCTTTTGAAAAAAATATATTGAAGAATATTCATTGTCATTTTATTTCCTTCGGGGAAAAAATACAAAAAAAGGTGTATGGAAAATAAAGCTCGCCGAGTCACTTAATTTGAATTTAGACGTCGAGTTTCTTTTCATGGTTTCCTTTTGTGCTTCAAGTAGTCTTAAGCGGTAATTACCCTTTGTACAGGACTCGTAGAGAAAAATTTCTGACGAGTGAAATCATGATTCAGTTTTTTTTTCTTCATCTATAGAAAATATACCTATAAGACTTTGTATAGAAAAATGAATAAAAATTGTATGCTCCAGTTGCCCACGCAATACTGATTGTGTTTCGTATAGAACTGATAGAAAATTTATAAGTAATTTGATGTCTGGGCCATCTGCTCATTCAAGCACATATTTTCTTTTGATATAGGTATCATTATAGGGCAAAGATGTGCTATCCCTGTAAGTTTGGGTGCCATGGTACGGGGCTCTGTTTTAAAAAAATGGTCGCGAATTGCCCAACAAATATAATATTTGGAAAGTGTATTTGGCAAGAAAAATTGAACAAAAAGGTACCGGCCTATAAGATGGGTGAATCTGCCCCACAGCTGAAAAAACTTATAGCATAAGTAAACATCCAACGCTAAAAAATATCATTGAATGGGAGAAAGTGAGAAGATAAACTGAATTTTTTTTTTTACTAGAACCTTTTTACACCCTTAATATCCTGTGTCTAAAGAGTCTGGTCCTGTGTGGGATAAGCTTTCCTCTAAGTTGTCGATTATAACCCCCTTCCTGATCTGGTTTTCTCATTATAATGTTGAACTAGTGAAAAAGGCAAAAAACGTTGTTTACGATTGACTCCTTGTGAAGTGGACTTACGGTGGAACCTCGTCCAGTCCTCTCTCCACTCCCATATCACTCCATCAAGAATGATGAAATGCCTTTCTGTTTGAATTTTGATGATTTTAACGATATTTTCTGTATTTTTGGTTGATTTTCACTACTTTCTCATTTTCCAATATTTTTTCGTCACTCGATATGAACTAAAATCAATAAAACTTGGGGAATAGGCTTTGATAGATAGCAGATTTTATATTCTGGAGTGAGTATGATCTTGGGTCAAAATTCAGTTGTGCGCAAATTTTTTGGTAAGGGCTGCTAAAAGGCTAAAATCCCAAAAATTATCCCTTTTTCAGTTGATCGATAGACAATCCAATGTTGTGTTACATATCCAAAAATCAGCCTACTAGCTAAATTGGGAGAGGAGATATGAGGGGTTTCCCTATTTGACATGGATCTGTCTTAGGATAGGGGTCACTTTTTGAAAACATTACGTTTTTGATGTAATGTTTTCAATTTTTGGACTTCATGTCGAAACCTTAATATGGGTATGTCTTGAAGGTGGGATAGTTTAATAAAACTCAAGATGAAAGATGAATATGACTGATTTTTGGACTCCTTGTTGAAATGTTAACATGGATATGTTTTAAGAGTGGTACAGTTATTTTCTTGATTCAGATAAAACTAAAGATGAAAGATAAATATGACTGATTTTTGGACTCTATGTTAAAATATTCCAGTCAAGTAAAGTAACGTTTTTTGATTTTTGGACTTTATGTTAAAATGTTAACATGGATATGTCTTAAAGGTGGTACAGTTACTTTCTTGATTCAGATAAAACTAAAGATGAAAGATAAATATGACTGATTTTTGGACTTTATGTTGAAATATTAACATGGGTATGTCTTGAGGATGGTACAGTTTTATGAAACTCACGATGAAAGATGAATATGACTGATTTTTGGACACTATGTTAAAATATTCAAGTAAAGTAATGTTCTTTGATTTTTGGACTTTATGTCAAACATGGATATGTCTCAAGGGTGTTGCAGTTTGGTAAAACTTGAGATGAAAGATGAGTGTGACTGATTTTTGGACTTCATGTTAAAACGTCCAAGTTGAATAAAGTAACTAACGTTAACATGTTTACATCTTAAGGCTGGGACAGTTTAAAAATTGAGAAGTAATTAAAATTGTAAAATTAAAAAAAATTTATGACTTTCGCTCTTAATGTTGAAATGTTGACGGATGTTTGATTAGAAAAATTGAAAATGTAAAATAAATGAATGAAAACAATTAAAAATTAAAAATAGAAAGAAAAACAAAAGAAATGAAAAATAGTAAAAATTTAAAAAAAAGTTTTAAATTTGAAACATGAAAAAAATTGGAAAAATTATAAAAATTAAGCAATAGAAAAAATTAAAAAATTAAAAAATGTTAAAAATTGATAACTTTTGCACTTTATGTTAAAATGTTGACATATATGTTTAATTTAAAAAGATTAGAAAATTAAAAAACTGGAAGAAATAAAAATATTCAATGAAAAAAAAAAAATTTATTTAGAATGCAACATTTTTTCATGTTAACATGTCCAAGTTGAATAAATGTGAAAAGGTATTAGTGAGTTAGTAGTGTACGTTTTAGTTGAAATGTCAAGTGTGAACTGGAAGTAAGAAGAGTAATGGTTGATTTTGTGATTTCATTTTAGTTTCAAATGAAAGAGTGACAAATGAATTTTGCATTTCATGTTAAAATGTTCGTAGTTGGATAAATAATTGCATTTATACGGAGAAAAAAAAAATACCAATTTGAAAAAAAAAAAAAATTTTAGTAATTATTGGACATGAGTACATAGAAAAAAATTTTAATTTTGAAGGTAAATGCGAAACGATTGCGTCACTAGGCAAGGAATATGAGTGCTGAACAACTCTGGTAAAAAATCGAAAATGGGGATGAAGTGGTTTGCAAAATGTGACTTGATAAGTGTAAAAAAATTTAGTCCAAAAATTTTCATCTTTTTCAGTTTTTTGCGAATAACTTCTGAAAAAGCTATTATCATCTCCTCATTAAAATTTTTTAAAATGAGTAGCAGTACGCGCCCCACTCCATAGCCTTAGCAGTCACCTGAAGGTTACTTATGGAGAAAAAAAATCTACAATTTTACAACTATCAATTATTTTTTGAAAATTTCATAATTTTTGATTTTATAACATTCGATATATTTTTTTTCTCCCCCCTGGACCCCCTTTTGATTTTTTCACCTCACATACCCCAGAATATATGCTGTACTTTGAAGAAAACCGTGTATTTTTATCGTTGTTCATTGTTTTTCTATGAATTTTCAAAGTGAGCGGCAAGTTTGGGCGAAAATGAAATTTTAAAAATAGTATACCTCAACTCCTACGATTTTTCGGGTATGCTAATCATTATACATGTAAGTCTCATGAGTTAGCCTATCACTGGTACATATAAGGGTAGCGAGGTTAATACCAAACACCCGGTATACAATAATTATGTATATTTTCGTTGACGCGTAGGCTCAAGTTAACATAATACGAGCATTTATGTACCGTATATAAAATTAAATATCCTGCAACGGTGAAAATTTTTCTCGATTAAGCATTTCTCCTCGCTCGTTTATTAATTAATCCGTTGCCCGATACAAAGTAATACGTAATCTTTATTACATCTGAAAACGTTGTACGTATAAGTAAGTATACGCAGGAGGGGAAAAAAAATTACAATATTGAGAAAATTAAGAAAACCGCACGTATTCAGTATCGTATTACATGTATATTGTATGTATATATATATATATCTATATATCTACCTATATACCGTTGATAATACACACATTTCGGTTTCGAGGTTTTCAAAACAATAAGGGTTAAAATACGTTGAAAAGAAGCGCAAAATACGCTCACAATGGTAGGGCATCTCACACAGAGAGGAGCAGGCGGGCGTAGCGAAGCAAGCGGCGCGGCGCCTGTGGTGTTTTGTTTATGCAATATTAGGAACACGGACGGGTTCGTGCTTGGCGTTTTAAAACCCCCAGATAATTATAAAATATGAGATAGTTCAAGTTGGGAAATTGCATACGCTCATTGAAAGCTAGAGCTCAGCGCAATACGTTGAATATAGGTACACGAGTCTATCCCTATACGTATAGTTTATTTGTGTACTTCGTGTAGCTTTCTTACTCTCTCACTTCTCCACCTTGTTTTTTTCTCGTAATTATACGAACAATTTCTCCTCGACTTATAATGAAAAAAAAAAAAAGAAAAGGAAAAGGAAAAGAAAAAGAAAAAGAAAAAGAAAGAAACTTATTTGACCCGAAGTTGTCCTTGTATAATTACTCGAATTTCAATCAATTGTACAGGTATCCTAATTCCGTTTAGTTTTTTATTTTTTCGCACTCGTCGAAAATGGTAAACCGAGAGCAGGTCCCAGGTATTTAATGCGTGTTTGAAACTTTTTTAAAAAACTAATTTACTACGCTCGATTGGTAGGTCGTTACTGGAAACTGAGCGACTAAACTCGACTGTGTATAGTTAAATTGGTGTGTATAGGTAATACCTCTTTTCTAGTTCCTCTTCCTACTGTATTTTTTTGTTTTTAAATATTCGACGAAAATACCTTCTATACACAAATAAGTACGCGAGGTATCGTACCTGATTCGATTTCGAAACAAGCGAACGACGACAAAAAAAAAAAAAAAATAGTATAGGTATCTACTTTAACGAGTGGAACGAAAATGTTCGCCAGGGTAAAGCCTTTCTCAAACGGATTGAATTTTTAATTCAAATTTTATCGTAGTATTCGGAATTTTAAATAAGGATTTATTTTTAAATTATATTCGCAACTTATTATAATGTATTTTATGCCGAATTAACTTTTATTTTATTTTATTTTTTCTTTCGTTTTCTGTTTCAGTTTTATTCGACCCTGGAGATTTTTTCAACGAATGTCTCGATTATTAAAGGTATGATTACGTACGTTTGAATTATTTAGACATAGATATACGTTGTTTTTGATGATAAATCGATATGGCACAAATATTCGCCAGAGATAGATGTTCGACGCGTAAAACATTTGTGCCACGAACGCGGTCTTCGCAACAAATGGGACTAAAAAATTTGCTGGTTATATACCTTTGTCGAATATTCGAGAATAAATATTCTCCAGATTTATGTAAAGGTACAGGGTGTTCCGTGAGTGGATGTTTTAAATACAAGGGGATGGTATACCCGCAACATGTGCATGTTTAATATGATGGTTGCATAAAAGAGTCGGCTAAATTTGATTATTTTTGGTAAGATCTGCAAATGGCAGGGTTGTAATTGTTGCGAAAAGACCATGGTATTGTGATAATTTCAAGGTTTTAATTTAATTTTTTAAAATTGCAAAATGAACTATGTTGACTGATTTTCAAAAATTCTCGAAAAAAAATTATTTTTGAAAGTTTGTTTTAAAAATGAAATTATTACACATATTTATTAAGGTTGAGCGAAAAAATTGGAATAAAAAGCATCGCTTTGCGATACTTTTTCAGCCTGATTTTCGTGACATATACAATCGTGAGAATTGAAAAAAATCATTGCTTTGCGATGCTTTTTACGCTTAGGATAGAAAGGTTTCAATTGAGCTAAAAAGTCAAAATCCTCAAATGGCGCATCTAGGGCCTTTATTGACTGTGCATACCTAATTTCAACTTCCGAGCCCAATTTGGAGGGGATTTATGCGAGGAACAAACTCAAAAAATGAGAAAAAACGAATAAAAACCTCATACGTGGGGCTGAGAGGCGGTGAAATGGAGCTAAAAAGTCAAAAACTCCAAAAGGCACATTTATGGATCCTACTAAATGTGTATACCAAATTTCAGCTTCCTACTTCTATTTGAAGGAGAGCTGTACAAGGAACGAACTCAAATCACTCAAAACATAAGAAAACCTGACTAAAAAATCACATTTTTGGGGCTATGAGGGGGTGCAATAGGGCTGAAAAGTCGAGACCCCCCAGAAGGCACATCTAGGGCCTCTACTGAAAGTACTATTAAATTTCAACTTCTGAGCTCATTTTGGTGGGGAGATAGGGGAAATAGGGAAGGAACAGTCCTTTTTCGAGGTCAAAAATGGGAAATACCCTCATATCTCCAGTCCTAATGGACCTAGGAGGTTGATTTTTGGATATGTTCTACAACTTTAGATTCTCTATCGACTGATTGAAAAACGAACAATTTTTGTGTTTTTGGACCCTCAGCACCCCCTCCCCCCAAAATGGGGTAAAACTGAATTTTGATCCAAGGTCATCCCATAATTTTCTTCTGTTTACTAAACCCCCCCCCCCCCCACCGCTAAGGGGTGAAACATTTTGTACTAATTCATTCTGATAAACTTATTGGATTAAAATTATAACTTTTCTTCAAATGCCTTTTGTTCCAAAAAAAGACGTTTTTCCATATTATGAACGAAGGTGATGGGATGAGGGGGATTTTTTTGACCCTAAAATTTTCTTCAGGGATATTAAATGATGTTTTGTGAAAATTTTGAAAATCCCGAGATTCAAGGCATATCGCTTATTCTTATCTGGGAATATCCTTTTTAGACTGATTTTCAATATCAAGGAAATCTGTTTTGGGATCCTAAAAGACTATTACTCTACTAAAATCGATCAAATTCGGGAAATTAGCTTTGATTGACGGCTTATTCAATATTCTAAGGAGGAGGTGACTTCTGGTCGGAATTCAATTGTGCCCAAATTTGGCGAAGAGGATCTGAGGAGCTAAAATCGTAAATATTGTTCCTTTCTGAGCCAATCGATAGCTAATCCAAAGTTGTATAACGTTTCCAAAAACCAGCCTCCTAGATCAATTAGGACGGGGGTATGAGGGGTTTTTCCTCCTTTTTGACCTTGAAAAAGGGCTGCTCCTTCTCGTTCTACTCTCCAAATTCAGCCAGGAAGCTGAAATTTGGTATGTAGATTCAGTATTGGAAGGAGACGTGTTTTTTGGGGGTTTCAACTGTATAGACTCATTTGCCCCACCGTACCGCCCCGAAAATATGGCTTTTTAGACGGATCTTCGAATATTTATGTGCCTTTTGATGGTGTTGACTTTTCCGTCCCCTCAGCACTGATTAAGAACGCGATGCTTTTTTTTCATGTTTTAGGTCAATTTTCTGCGATTAGATTTTTGAAAATTTCCGTTGTTTTTTTGTCGGTTCTTCTTATTAATCTGATTTTCTATGTCATAGTGTCAATGAAATACAGGTTATTACAAGCTGTCAACCAACAGCAGTTGAGGGGGGGGGGGAGGAAACAAAATCTGTTTTTGAGTCCTAGAAGACCATTAAGACAACTTTCGCCCCTGTCAGATGTTTATTGTTAATTTAATTAATTAATTTTTTATCCCAAAATTAAAATCGTTTACTCTGTTCGATACTGACCAAAATTGCTCCAATTTGGTCAATCGGTTCAGTTTGGTGCTGGATTAGACATATATAACTTGAGATAACCCTGGGTTAAAATTCAGTTTTGCCTCATTTTAGGAAAGGGAGTATTGAGGGGCCAAAAACACTAAAAATGTTCCATTCTTAGTCAATCGATAGAAAATCCAAAGTTGTATAACTTATCAAAAAATCAATCCCCTTTTTGACCTTGAGAAAGGGCTGTTCCTTCCTATCTTCCCACCAAAATGAACTAGGAACTTGAAATTATGTGTGTACTTTCAGTAGGAGCCTTAGATGTGCCTATTGGGAGGGGGGAGGGGGTCTGTTCTTTTCAACTTCATTGCGCCTCCTTACACACAGCCTCGGAAATGGGGCTTTTTGGTCAGGTTTTCTCATGTTTTGAGTTTTTTGAGTTTGTTCCTCGCATAACTTCCCTCCTAATTGGGCTAGGAACTTGAAATTAGGTATGTACTTTCAGTAAAGACCCTAGATGTGCCTTTTAGGGATGTCGACTTTTCATCCCCTTTTCACCCCCTCGCAACCCTGAATATGTGGTTTTTTAGTCGTTTTTTCTTATTTTTCGAGCTTTTTCCTCGCATAACTCTCCACCAAATAGTGTTAGGAAGCTGAAATTTGGTATGTTCATTTAGTAGGAGCTCTATATGTGCCTTCTGTGGTATCTCATCATTTCGTACCCATTTCATCCCCCTCACAGTCCCAAATATGTGGTTTGGTCGTTTTTTTTTAATTACTTGAGTTTGTTCCTTGCATTACTCCCCTCCAAATTAAGCTAGGGACTTTAAATTAAGTATGTGCAGTCAGTAAGGACCCCAGATGTGCCTTTTGGTGGTTTAGACTTTTTAGCTCTTTTGAACCCTTCCTAGCGATGCTTTTTTTTCTTCCTCATATATCTCCTCCCTCCCCTTATGGGCTGGGTAGTTGAAATTGGGTATGTAGATTTAACATAAGTCCTAGTTGTGCTTCCGGCTGGTATTGACTTTTCAGCCTCATTACAACTCCCTCCCCATTACCACTAATTAGGAAAATAGCATCTTTTTCGATTCACGTAGTTATAATATTTCACGAAAATTAGGCTGGAAAGGGGTCACTTTTTTTTTTTCGTTGATCAGCAAACTTTGAGTCATTTTTGCAAATAGAATGAATTGGGTTGTTAGAACGCTGAAATTTTTACCACATCTTATTCACCACTATTTTGACCCCACCATTTGCAGATTTCCAAAAAAAAAACAAAAGCTGGCCTATAGTAGTACGTAACTATTATATCAGATATGTCCACGGTGTGGTGTTTCACCCTGTAAATTTTGAGGTGTACTCACGGAACACCATGTATGAATACGTAGACCTACCTAGCTATCCAATTGCACACGTATGGAGATTAACGTGTGCCAAAATTTTCCACCATTCGGATGGGTTGAAGGCGATGCGAAATAATTAATATAAACGTCACAAGTGACAAGTTTATTTGTGTAAAATAAATCCGAATGAATTACTGCGCAGAGAAAAGGTTCGAGACTTGATTAAATGCTCGAAGAGGTTTCAACACTCGAACGTATTATGCTTATGCTATATAAACTAAGTGCATATATAATAAAGAAAATCATTGTACACGTTCACGGTGTGTGTTTGGTTGCGCGAAGCTGTTTATCTTGAAATTTTAATATTACGTATTTTGGCGTATTTCGTATGTTAGTAATTTGTAAGTATAGTTTTGAGTCGGTGTGCGTATGCGTGAGGCAGAGGGAGTGTTTGTGTGTGAGGAGAGAGAAAGTATTGACAATCTTTACGCTATTAGAGCTCGTTAAAGTTTTCGTATCTATTGCGGTGTTCAAACATAATAGGTGTTTGTTTGATTTGGAGATTAGGTAGCTATTTGTATTGTACATAGAAAAGAGAAGGAGCGTTTGTTGCAGGATAGATGGTAGGGAGTGATATATACGTTGGAGTATTCGGCAAATGCGAGTTTTCTAAATAATGTAACCTTTTTCGCCTTTTGTGAAAAACATTAGAGTATTTTTCGAGACTTTTTTTCCATACAGGGTTCGCTTTTGCCGAGCTAACAAGCGTTGCGCAGTTGCCACCGTGATGAATGCTTTGGGAATTGTTATTATTTTTTGAGTGCTTTTTTCTCGAAGGTATTAAAATATGAAGAGTTTGCTAAGCGAATTTTTTTTTTTTTTTGCTATTGCGAGAGGTACTGGAATCAACTTTCTACTGCTTCTTCTTTTTTCTCTGTATCTATGTCTCTTTTTTTTGTTTTTTGTTTTTTTTTTTGTTTTCATTTAGAGCGCCCTCGGTCTTTAATTTTGAAATGGATGTTTGATAAAGTGATACCCCTACCTATTCGTAATACTCAGGTTACAAATTGAGTGTGTGTGTAAATACGCTACCTATCTAACTTACGCATTTTTGTGTAATTGTTTAGTTCGTTGTGGGATATTTGGCAACGTTGCTTTATCGCTTTAATTTTGGAGCGGAAAAAGACTCGTCGGTTTTTGTGTGTTTTCATTTTCGATTTTTGTTCTTCAATGTGAAATGGTTCACGAGTAAAGTAATTCTTTCGTATGAATGGTTTCTAGAACAACACTTTTTGACCTTATTCTTAACGTCTTATTGTCGAATAAAAAAAAAAAAAAAAAAAAA
>FIZR01004299.1:0-23187 GCA_900060175.1 Ferrisia virgata
GAAAACTTGTTTTGAATTGCTAAGAGAGAAGGTAGAGAGTCGGTTTGAATGAGGAATTTTTTGTGATGAGAGTTGGTTTGCTGAATTTCTTTTAGACAATGAAGTATGGCCGTAATTTCTATGGTAAAGATGCTCGAATGTTTATTCATTGTATAGTTTTGGGTGAATCCATCGATGGAGAAAGCGTAACCGGCATGTTGGGATTCAATTTTTGAACCATCAGTGAAGCATAGTTTGTAGTCATCAGTTGATAATTTTTAAAGAGTGACTAGTAGCGACAACCAAATATTTCTAACTAGTCGAAGCAGAATAGTTTTAAGATATAAGGATTTATTTTTATTTTTATTCGAAGAATTTTTCTTTTTAATTCTGTCTTGTTCTGAAGATGGAATTAAGTCGGTTTTTCGACAACCTCCTTCCCTGTCTTTGCCTTAGTAACAAAAAAAGCCAACTACTTCCACGCCTTGCTGTCGATGAGTACATGTGAGCTAGAAAACCCCATCCAAATAGTAAACTTCCCGCGTTGAAAATTTTCCACTGACTAAGCCCTCAACGACCAATCAGTTATTCATCAACACACACTGTACACACGCCGCGTCGACTGGAGAAAGAATTGCTCGGTAATTAACCGGCGAATTGTAACAGGGTAGCGTATTTCGAGTATTGACTCATTGTTGGTGCAGCTGGTTCCCTTTCTTTTCTAATCACAGCAAAAAGTGCGTTTCACCGCAGTACACGGCGTCGTACGTCGACGTCGACGTCGCGAGTATACTGTGCTACGTAGACGTACTGTACATGTATATGTACATGTACACGCTAAAATGTCCCACCTAACCTAACCGTGATTCAACCATGTAATTTAACAAAAAGTTCAACTACTTTAATACCATTTAGCGCTGGAGTACTAGTCTCTTTGAAACTACGTATAAGGGGTTGGACCGAATATTGTTTAACTTGTCCCTTTCATTATACTGTGCTTATTTCGTAACGAACCGAATAACTTCGTTTACACGTTTCCATATACACTTGTTATCAATTTTTCCCAAATAAAAATAAAAATCGTTTTCGATTGCGATTGAATTTCCTACGCGCTAGCTATTTTGAAAAAGACGAGCGTATCGTTTGAATAAGTATATAGCTAGGTAATATTTTTTCATCATTACTAATTGTGAATTTGAATCGTAGCTTGACTTGTTGGTGTATGATCTATTAACCGTGTAATACGTGCTCTTTCATTATAGGCCTACGTACCGATGAAATGCGGCCGTACTGTTTTCTACAAACCTTTGAAATTATTTCAATTGCAACATCGAAATATAAATGCTTTTAGCTGATTAAAATACATTCAAAAGATGTACTTATCTACCAGTAGTCTGCCTACAGACATCTATGCGAGGTAAAATAAAAAAAATAAAGAAACACGATGAAAATTTCCACCAATAGAGGAACGATTAATTACCATTCGAATGAATCGATTCTATTACAATCATTTTTGCTATGTAGAAAAAAAAAAATCTAACCTATCATTATGCAAATACGTTTACCTATTTTTCGGGTTCGCGTCGAATTTCCTAAAATTCTAAATGAATTTACAAAAGTGTATTCATGGCGAAGAAACATCCATTTAAATCTTACTTTTAAACAAAAATAGCGAGATCGTTTCTCCGGTATAAATTACACTCGGACTGAATAATTTATTGAATTTCTCAATATTGTTCACATTTTCTCTCTATTTATAGAGAAATGAAACGAAAATACTTAATCTTGCAATTGAAACGTATCGAACGCGAATCCAACCAGCTATTCATTTACCGCAGTCAACGAGCAAGTCGTAAATGGATCGTAACGTTTTGTTGACGTACCTTATGTTGGAATAGGATTTGAAAAATTTTCGTATCGGTGCATCGCGCATTATGCCAGTTTTATTCGTCAACTCGACAAGATACCGCGAAGTAGACGTTATAGTAGCAAATAGTACACAGATAATGTAAAAGGTACTACTATTTATTTCGAATATTTCACACATCATTATTTTCACCCGAACACACGTGCTGCGAAGGGAATTGAAACTGACGCTCATGTTGGGATCGGTTGCTCGTCGTAATTTTCAAATTTATGAAAAAGGTTATTTTCATTTGAAAATTTTAACCATCTGCGTTGAACGAAGGTAACGAGCGTAGCTGAATAAAAATCAAACCTAGTAACTGACTTTGAATTTTAATCATGCAGCACAATCAGAATTGCTGGTCATTCGCTGTACTAAGAACAGAACCATCCTAAGTCTAAAAATAAGAGGGTTTTGTTTTGGTTATGAAATAAGTATTTATTCTTGTGGTGCTGAACATTTCTGATTATTTAGGACTTGAGAATAATTGATTCAGATCTCTATCGTTACCATCAGAATAAATAAGTAATAGTCAAAAAGAAAAATAGTATTTTTAGACTTACCTATGCTTAGTGAAAGAAATGAAACATGAACTATCGCAATATGATCACATGCATCACGGCTTCCAAATCTTTCACATATTGCAACTTGAAAAAATTCAGATTTTACCAATTTTTCCGCTAATTATCCATAACATTAAATATTAAAAAAATTAAATAAAATGATTAGAAATTTACTTTTGAGTAATCTTTTAGTAACTCATCTAAAAAACTTCTGAAAAGAAAAAATGAGATGTTTCTTCATCTCAATAAGTACAAATTTCTTAATTCTTGCTGATTTTTAACAATTCTTGCCATTTTAATTCAATATTATACTCTCTTGAAACCAAGACAGAAGGTACAAGTTCCCTTATTGCAAAGATATCTATCTTTTATTGGTGTGTTGTTTTTTAAACACTCTTTATTTCTGGTGATCTAATTTGAGGATCGATAAAATTTTAATGGCTTCTCTTCACTCTGCCACAAGTTACGTTTATTATTTGTGAATAATATCCATTACTTATAAAATAAATTACTACATTGTCTTTATTTCATCAAGTACAAAATAGAATGCTACAATTACAATTAGTATCATTACATATCTACTTCTCACTGCTCAACACTTCTGTAATTTCTTTAAAGAGAAATAGCTTTTCTTCTGAATTGTTTTATCAATTTCTACAGTTGAATAAAATACTCAAATGCTTTTTAGACAATTTTTCATCTTTATTGCTTTACTCAATGGAGTGAAGAATGTGGCAAGTAGGTCAACAGTGTTCTGCGTATTGCTCAACATCCTAAGGTGCAACACGTCTGTAACAAAAATTATATTTTCATTAGCCAGTAAAATCATTGTTTTAAAGAAGCAGTGCTCTCTGATGCTGTTTTTTTTGTGAAATTACTTTCGTCCAGCTTATCAAAAATTGGTAGTTGGGAGAAAATCCATTTTCATGAATTCTATGTTCCACTTTTCAGCAATGAAAAGACCTGTGATACCAAAGAATATGATTTTCCATCAATGATATTCCATCCATCTACTGTAAAACAGAGTTTATCAACGAGCAGAAAGAATTAAGAAGTTATGATCTTTCTTATAGCATCATCAAAGTAAGAGGAATGCTGGCAAAAACTCGCGAAATGGACATAAATGAAGATGAACCAATTAGCGCTTTAGTGTGAGTACACAGATTCGTTCATCTTCATTCAAGTTATATCCACTCCGCATGTTTTTTGTCAGCGCTGATCTTTTGTTGACTTTACTGTATAGGAGACTTTACACGATCAAATAATTTGTGCAAATTTTGTGCAAATCACCAATCATCTAAAAGTATTTATTAAATTCTCATAGATGATTGGTAATTTGCACAAAATTTTCACAAATTATTTGATCGCGTAAATTCTCCTTAACAAATTGTAATAACTACTTGAATCTGTCCTTCTGGGTAGCTCTTTTGCAGAGCTGAATCTTTCATATTTTGATTGTTCACAAATTATTTGATCGTGCGAATTCTCCATAACAAATTGTAATACCTATTTCAATCTGTCCATCTGAGTAGCTCTTTTGCAGAGCTGAATCTTTCATATTTTGATTGTTCACAAATTATTTGATCGTGCGAATTCTCCATAACAAATTGTAATACCTATTTCAATCTGTCCATCTGAGTAGCTCTTTTGCAGAGCTGAATCTTTCATATTTTGATTGTTCACAAATTATTTGATCGTGCGAATTCTCCATAACAAATTGTAATACCTTTTTCAATCTGTCCTTCTAGGTAGCTCTTTTGCAGATCTGAATCTTTCATATTTTGATTGTTCACAAATTATTTGATCGTGTGAATTCTCCATAACAAATTGTAATATCTACTTCAATCTGTCCTTTTGGGTAGCTCTTTTGCAGATCTTAATCTTTCATATTTTGATTTCAGTCTGATTTTCAATCTCGTTTATTTTCTATAAACGAGGATTCAACCAAGAATCTAAACGAATGATAAACAGATTTATATAGATGTATCCAAAGGACGAAGTTTGCTTTTCACGTATATTTTTTTACAGTGATTAGGGTTCATGATATTTATGTTTACAATGATATCAACATAGTTATATTTTCAGCAGCCGGATATTATTTGTAGATCTTTTGTTGCTCGTGGTCATATATTTCCATGTTTCCTATCGTTCCATTCCAATCCATTCTTGTACAAAATAACTGCAGTCTAATATTTTCTCAGTATCCATTCTTTTTGTTTTTTTTTTCCATTTATTTCTAAAAAATTCAATAATATTATTTGATTGTTTTTCGGTCTTAAGCTTGAGGGAGAAGTGAGACTCGATGGCATTCCAAAATTGGATTTGGAAACTACATTACCAATATTACCAATAGTCGAATATTTCCGGGTTCTCTTATTAGTAAGTAGTAATTATAATTAACAAAAATCCTATTTAATAAATAAATAATTGTTAATTAATATAAGTTCTGCAGAAACCTATGACAACGTCACAGAGTCGAAAATTCGTATCCTCAATTTCCTGGCAATCGTGGGGACTGATTTCACTACCTGAGCATAGAGATTATTTTTAGTCAGGTTTTCCGGAGGGAATTCACCCGGTCTGATATTTTATTTTTATTTTTATATGTAATTTTCCCGAGCGAAAAAATTAATTACTCCGCCCCAAACTAGTCAAAATTGCTGGAAAATTGGAGAAAGTGTTTTTTTTTTTTTTGTGATTGAGGGTAAGAGGAGTTGAGAAATCGAAATTTGTAAAAATTTCACTACTTTAATTTTTAGGTTATATTTGCATTAATTAGCTTGATCTTTATTAATGTTCTGAAGATTGTTTTTACTAGGGATCGGAAGAGGAATAATTCCCAATTTTATGAAATGTGTTAGTAAAATTTAAAAACGAAGTGAAAATTACTAGTCATTTTTTTAAACTTCATATAATATGTATTGTACAGAAAACCCCATGAAAAATTTTGAGGGAGACCAACAAATACGAGAACGAGAATTTTCTCTTATCGTGTGCTTTTTTTTATGAACATGGCGTAGCTACTAATTGTTAATAAATTTTTCATTCTGCGTTTAATCGTGTCTGAGGTATCGCCGAGTAAGGTTTAATTAGAAAACTCTTCATTTTCCAATTTGCATTTACTATTAATAGAAATTTCTTCAGAGTTGAGACGCTAAATAATCCGAAGATAATCAATAAAATAACAATTAATTTGGCGTTAAACGTCGTGACGATAATTTCCAAATACATGGAACTGGTGCGAATTACTTCTATGCATACTAAAAGGTAGATAACAGCAATCCGCATGCTATAAAGTTCGTCATTAAATATCTCATTCGTATATTCCGCAGTTAGTATTAAGCTCTCACTTTTATTTTCCACCGTCTCGACAACAGAATTACAAATTAGCCTTCATTGCGAACCAAAATAGCAAAAACTTTCTCCATTTGTCGCCACATTTATGCGTATGTATGTACTCGTACGTACTTCGCATATACGTGTAAAATTTAGATTTTACATTCGACTACAACGGTAACCAAACTCGCATAAAAGCTCGCTTCAACTGCGCAAAAAAGTTACACAATACCGGAAAAGTTTACTTCTTTTATGGAATTTTCATCATTTGTCGGCGGAATAAAAAATGCCGATTTGAAAATTCCTATACGCGCGGAATGTCTCCTATAATAATTTTCGTCCGTGTTTCCGATACATATTGGGACCAGTCAGTCGAATTCGCAATTGTAAAAATATTTATCGATTAGGAGATGCCATGCTATGCCACGCTTTTCAGAATAGAATAAAAACGTCGCATGAATCATCTTTTAATGATTTCGTCGTTGGGGGTTGAAATCACCGAATCTGGTGAACTTCATGTCATCACTTCCGTCGGCAAAAGCTCTTCTCCTTGTTGTGTACGCCGTGTGCTTAAATGTAGTACTGTGCCATTGCGACCGAGTCAACTTCGCAGATTTATTTTCCTTCTTTTATTCCGTTTGCCTAATTATTTCATGCTTCGTTGTGGGGGATCTTCTGTGTTGCGCGTAACATACTTGTATAATTTTCTTTTCTTGTACGCTGCAAATTATTCTCCATGCAGCGGTGATTAGTGTAATTTGCTCAATTGTGGTCTCAGCGCTGTACCTAGAAATTCATTTTATACGGATAAATTTTCAAGTTCATCAATGAATTGCAGATCATAGATATAACACAACTCTCATGCTCATAAATTTACGATTCTTTACATAAATCGAATCACGCCATTTTTTTACACTATTTTATTGCAACTTTTGCACCAAAAATTTTCTCAGTGTCAGTGACGTAGTGAACCAATTTGGTGGGAGAGGGAGCGATAGAGGAGTGAAAAATTTGTAAATTTTTGATAATTTTTACCAAAACAACTTTTTTTGCAAAGTGAAATGCTTACAAGTTTCCTATAGTGTTACAAGCATTGTTTTTTGGAGCCCATATTCACGAACAGCAAATATTTCCATGGAGCAAAATTTTGAATAAAATTGATTTTTCAGCGCTAATATTATAATTTAGGGTGTTTAATTTCATGTTGCTAGGTTCGCTTAGTTGGCATGATTTTTCACTTTTTTTCTCTTCAATTTTTTATTTTTTTGTCAACTTTTCACAATTTACGAGTTTTTTTTTACCAACTTTCGTAGCTGACCACGTGTAGAAGTAGTACCAAAAAGGGTTATTTTCATTTTTTTAATGCTGGAAAACGTTTGTTTGGACCAAATTTTTGATTTTCTCACCGTAACGAAGTTACCTGCGAAGAAAATTGCATATTAATTTTGAACATCCCCTGTATTAGGACGTTTCAATTTGAGTTTTTTTTTTCGAAAGTTGGAAAAAGTGGTGAAAAAATGTACAAAATGACGTCAAATGAATGTGGTAAAAATTTGGGATCTCCAACGTGACGCTTACCCATTATCCTTTTAAAAATTATAAAATTTGCGTGAAAAATCGAAAAAAATGTTGTTTGATTATTTCGGTTTTTTGGTGCTAACGTGTCATCGTGGCCACATGAGACCAAAAAAAAAAATTCTCTCGATTTCTTTTGCTCTACAGAGGTTCCGAAACCGTGTTTAAAATTGAAAAAATCAATTATTTCAAATTTTTTGAAGTGAAAAAGCAAAAAATAAAAATAAAAATGACAAGATTTTGTATTTTTATTTCATTACCTTGAAAAAATTTTAAATATTTGATTTTCCTCATTTTAACATAGTTTTGCAGCCTTCGATAAGCCAAAAAAATCACGAAAAGTTTTTTTTTTAGTCTCATGTGGTTTGCAATGACACGTTAGCATCAAAACAATCCACAGAAGATTTTTTGAAGTTTCTTGTATATTTTGAAATTTTGTCGAAAACGATTTTTTGGCCACCAACACCCAAACCTTATTCCATGACTCATATATTAATGGGAACAGAAATTATACACAAATGAACGGTTCTTGAAGGGGAATTAAGACAATTTTTGAAAGTTCATCTCGTTGAAGAAAATTGTAAAAATTGAAAAATATTTTCCTTCTGATGCTTTTTAACTTTTGTTCAAACTTTTGTAGCTTGATTTTATACGTCATGGTGTCGATGAAAACCACGCTATTACAGTCTATGGATTTACAACGGGTGGGGGGGGGGGTAATATATCAAGAAGATCCGTTTTGTGGTCCTACAAGACCATTATGACCGTTTTTGGGCATGTAAAATTTTTATTTTTATTTCCTAAAGCTAAAAATCATCTGCTCAGCTCGATGCGGATCAAAATTAGTCAAATTTGGGAAATCAGCTGGGATTGGTGGCGGATTTGATTTTCTGGAGTGGAGTTAATCTTGGGTCACAATTCAGTTGCGCCCAAATTTGAAGGAGGGACGTTAAAAGAATAAATAGTACGAAATTTTCGTTATTGGATCAATCGATTGACAATCTAAACTTGTAAAACGTATCCGAAAAATCAACTTCGTTGGTCAATTAGGAGCAGAGATATGAGAAGTTTTACTCTTTACCTCCAAATTGAGTTAGGAAGTTGAAATTTTATATGTGGGCTTGATAGGAGGGAGTCTTAAATGTGCCTTTTAGGGGGTTCGACTTTCTAGACTCATTGCACATCCTCACAGTGCCGAAAATGTGGCTTTTTGGGCCAGTTTTCTTATTTTTAGCCTGAATTTCTATGTCATGTAGTCAATGAAAATCGGGCTATTACAGTCTATCGACCAGCAGCGGATGAGGGGGGAATATCAACACAATTTTTAGTCATCTCAGATATTTATTTTTATTTGCCCCCCCCCCCCGAACATTCAAATAATGTACTCCGCTCGATACCAACGAAAATCGCTTCAATTCGATCATTCGCTTCAGTTTTACGGCAAATTAGATACATACGAGTGGGGATGAATTTGGATCAGAATTCGGTTATGCCCCAATTTGGGGGAGGGGGTGCTGAAAGGTCAAAAACGCAAAAATTGCCCCTTTTTAAATAAATTGATATAGACTCAAAAGTTGTATAACATATCCAAAAATCAACCTCCCAAGTCAATTATGAGAGGAGATATGGGGGTTTTCCTCTTTTTTGACCTTGAAAAAGGCTGTTCCTCCCATATCTCCCCATCAAATTGAGTTAGAAAGTTGAAATTTGGTATGTACATTTATTTGGGGCATTGAATGTGCTTTTTCAGGGGGTCGACTTTTCAGCTTCATTTCATCCCTTCACAGCTCCAAATATATGTTTTTTTGGTAGTATTTTCTAATGTTTTGAATTTGGTCCTCTCAAAACACCCTTTCAAATTGAACCAGGAAATTGAAATGGGGTTTGTATATTTTTTTGGGGCCATAATTTTCTATTTTGGGGGTCTCAGCTTTTCAGCCCCATTTCACCCGTTTACAGACTCAAATATGTGGTTTTTTGGTAATATTTTCTAATGTTTTGAATTTGGTCCTCGCTTAACACGCCTCCAAATTGATCGGTATGCAGATTTAGTACAAGTCCTAGATATGTCTTTTGGTGGAGTCTACTTTTTCGTTCCACTGCACCCCCCCCCCTCCTCCATCCTGACTACTGATTGGTTTTTGTAATTCACATAAAAATTAGAAACCGTCCCCCTTCTCAATCGTCGAAATACGACAAATGTTTACGAATCTTGGAGCAGTTTGCAGATGTATAGAAAAACCTACATACCACGCACATTAAAATGACTACTATTATTACTCATTTAATAAGGACACTTACATGCAACATTTTTAAGACCAAAAACCATACACACGGTCTGGAAATCAAGTATAAATATTGTAGAAAAATCCGGTAGCAAGCCATAAGTAAAACGATGCGATGCTTTTAACGATAATGGCGATGGCGTAGTGTAGTATAAGTAAGTAAATATAGGGATAAAGACCGCTGCTGGAAATCCGAGAGTAAGGCATCTGGCTGGTTAAAAGAGTAAAAAATTTAAATCATTTAACCGCTTACATATCGCCATTAATCACGCCGCAGTGTTCACAGGACGTGTACTTACAATTAATGGTATAATCGAATTATGACTAAAACCGAGCATTCTCATTGCTCACTGACACTTCTCGTTAGTGCATGGTTAAAATTAACAAATAGGTACCTACGTTAGTTAAGATCTGTAATACTCGCTTGTATTAAGGCGCGTTCGTGTTCTCGAACCAAAGTTTAGATTTGCCAAAATAACGATATCGTATAACGATAATTTAATTTTACACGATTTCCAAAAAGTCCCCAGCGAATTATTAGTGATCTTCGAGCCGCCGTTTTAGGGTGATGAGCACATCAAGGGTGGTCAAATGATGTAGCGGAAACACTTCGTCTCTTTATTTTTACTCCCTTCCTAAAATACCGTTTTCGCGTTCGCGATTATTGAAAGACAAGATAACACATAAAGATGCGACGTCGCACGTTGTTGTTGTTGTCGTCGTCGTCATCGTCGTAAAGGCATCCCAACTTCTTACGCTTACCCTTGTCTTTTGATTTTTCACCATGAGGGTACCTTTCCCCTGTTTTCGATGGCGAATTTTAGGGGTATGTAAACTCGTTTACGATAAGATTTTAATACTCGAATTTAAAATAGGTATCGTTGTGTTGAAAAATGAACGATTTTGCCGCCTACGATAGCTCGATAAAGTCTTGACAAGGTGAAAAGGTGAAGTTTCAAAAATACAAAATTACCAACGTTATTAAACGCCGAACGTATATTTAATAATTAGTAAAATTCTGAGAAGTTCTGACATGTTTTGTAAGGATTAAGGAGGTCTTTCGTAACCCTCTAGTTTTTGCTGTTTTTATTGTTTATGACATTAGTGTCGTTTCATTGATAGATGCTAAGAAGTAAATCACCAAGCAAAGAATGTATACTTTATCGACCGTGCAAGAGTTATGAATGACTCAGGTCGATAATTATCAGATGAGTAGTATAGCCTATGTCGGTTTCCACGAATTAGGGTGAGGTAAGTTTAGCTTTCAATTAAGATAATTAGTGTAAAAATTAAGCCTTTTGCGGCCTATTATGAACTGTTATGCAGCAGCCGAAGGCAATTACACGCGATGATACTCTTTCACTATGCTAATTTAAGAAGATAATTATTTACAAATATTCAACATATTTATTCAACACCAAAACAAAGGTAAACGTATTTTACATGAACATGAAACTTAATTTTATGAAATTTCATTCTCAAGTAGATATTGAAAGCTGCTTTTTTTTCTTCTTTTTTTTGATGCTTTCGTGTTTTCTACAGAGAGAGCGAGTACACATAAAAGTATTGTCATTATTCACAGTTGTTGTATTCCTTATAGAAATTTATACTTAATAAATTAAATATCAGACATTTTACGGTAAATATACGTACATCAAATAATAGTGCAATGACACGAACCGTCTCGTAACTTCCATAAATTATCAGTTTCGAATGATTCGAAATCAACCAAGTTACGTAGATATCGATATAATATAAATTCACAATACGATTAATATTCATGAAAAATACTCCGGCAGGTGTTGAAAATTTACCATCGGTATATGAGAATAAAATAGCTATCAATTAGGTATCAACATCAAGTAGACGATAGAGTAACATAATTACACTTCACTTTGTCTATTCTTCGACAGAGTTTCTGTTGTGGTTGGAATTTTCTTATACAATCAACTATTTTCTTGAATAATAAATTAAGTACGTTACGTGGACGACAAAGTATACCTGGCTATTTTTTTAGACAAACGAAGAAATTGAATGGTAGTCTTTAATAAAAAAATTAAAATAAAAAAAAAAAAAACGGAAAAAAATTTGCGTCTTTAGATTTTAAACATATATTTAGGACGATTAGATTTCTCGGATTCAAGAATAAGAAAAAAATTGATTGAATTATTCTCCTAGAAATTCATTTCTTCGAGTCTCATTATTGCGATGAAAACTGGAATAAGTATAAATATACTCGCATACTCTTATTACGGTTTGAAAATAATTCAAAACGTACCTGTGTGAACTTGACCGGGGCATCGCCAGAATTGAAAATAAGGAGAGGAGCAGAGAGCCAGAAGGTGCCGTGAGTTGAATTCAACGTATTGCTTTTCCAAAAGAATTTTTTAAAGTAAGAAGGTCATCGCCGAGTGATGTGATTAGGATATCGTCTTTACATAGCCGAGTGCATCAAATGTGAAATGTTTGAAAAAAAAACAGGGTATTGAAGCATTAAAAAGAGTACATATTACTCGTAATTTTTCGAAGAAAAATAAAAGTTTTAGATGGTTTTAATTTAAAATGTGGAATAAATACAGCTTTTTTGTACTCAGGTAAATTAATTTTAGGAAAACGGAAGGAGACTAGAATTTTTTCACGGAGGCTTAAAAGCGGGTTGGGAGGAGGGGGGTTGCTAAGCTTCTCCAAATGTTGAATTAGCTCCCCTTCCCCTCCTCCTCATAAGAAAATTTTTCGACGTACGCTGAATTTCAAACAAATGACAAGAAATGTTTTGAAATCTGTTTAAATTTTGAGAAAATGTTCAGAACATCTTGAAAACAGATGGAAATATTAAAAAATGTTGCCCTTGCTTCGCTCGGATATCAAGAATCCAATCACCCCCCCCCCCCCTAGAAAAACAATTTCAGCTCACTGAAATATACACTTTTTTTATAATTTTTTGCTTCACCACGCTGCAGGCTTAGCCCCGTCTTCTTTCAGACCAAGCCACCAAACTCCTCATAAGGAGAGGCTGAGCGTCTATCATGGCGACCCTTGAAAACACCTTTGGAGCTTTAAATTGAAAAACATGCTCACGCTCATGACGGTGACACGAGTTCGAATTTTATTTCACAAAATTATCTATTTTATTTTGTACATTATTTTTACGAAAACAGCATCCTTTATAGGGACTAAATCAGAAAATTATAACTGTGGAGGCAAGGAGAAAGGTCAAAAATTTCAGCGGTGACCAAAAAATCAAATCGAACGTGGCGCGAGAACTTAAACATGGAAAATTGAATTTTTTATCAATCCAAACGTGCATATTTTGTCGTAGTTTAGTCAATCAACGGATTATTGCAGTGTTTAGAAAAATGCAGAGTTGAAGTGTGAAATTTTAGTATTTTTTCAGTTTTTGGTTGGGGAGGTCGTACCGAAACCAGGCGTGTGTTGAATTTTATCAACTTCAGGGTATCTTACGGTCATGCAAAGGCATGCAGGTACTGCAAAGTCAGACATTTTGACTAAGATTGGCTCAAAAGTTATGTATTTTTCAATAACTAAAAAAATCCCATAATATTACGCATATATACATATATTTTTTAAATTACGTTTGTTTGAAGTTAATTGAAAACATTTAAATTTAAGAGTTACTTGTGATTTTTTCTTGAAAAAATAATATTTTTCGAAGTTTTTGGTAAAAAATTATTATTTTTGGGGTGGGAGAGGGGGGGGGAGTTCATGCAAAGTCAGGCATTTTAGTGACAATGTTTTTAGACACCCTGAACTTTTTCAATCAAAAATTAATTGAGGAAAAATTTCTCAGGAAAAATTTGCCCCCCTCCCACCAGTATTTTCGCCATTCTCCTCATACGTACCTCTCTACACAAATCGTGAATCTCTGTGAATATTCATCATTTGTTTAAAAGGGTAAAGAGCTCTTTCTAATAAATGTTGGGAAATAAAAACAATTCTCAAAAATAATACTGCATCTGTATAACCAGGCCCGTAGCTAACGCAGGGGTCAAGATGCCCCTTCTGGAATTGTTATTTATCCCCTCTACAGAAATATGTCATTGGTGACACTACACAGATACATCTTTGTTGCATAATAATGAGTGCTAATCATTTATCGAATTTGAATTCGAGTTGAAATTGGTATTAAATTTTGAATAACGTCTTCAATTATTTTGAAAATTCTACGTTTCATGAATTTGAACTACGTTAAAATGGATAAATGGCCGAAAGGGCCGAAGACTGAGAAAATTCAAACTGATAAGCAATTTTTATGAATGTATTTTTTTTTCTATACGGGACAGGGCGGAGATCATTTAATTTGTCTGTTTTTTAGTAACCCCCCTCCTCCCCTGAGACGTCATTTGCCCCGTCACCAAAACTACTCCAATCATGGGCCTTTGTGTAACGAAGAATTACTATAAATTTACAACTGCATCGAGTGCAACAACATAGACAAGAATGACTCAAAAAAGAAGTGGTGTCAATGATATAAATGAGAGAAGAGGGATTTGCATACAAGCTCTTCCTTCTTCAGAGTGATTTTCCTACTTAAAAATTCATTTCTATAAGCGAAAAAACTGGTAAAATTCGGCGATTACAGCTTAGAAATACGTCAAATTATCAATTTTTCAACTCCTACCCTTCAAAATTTTATAGAATTTTCGCCCTCGCTTCGTTCGAGATATATATTCTGAACTTCCAGAAAAGTTTTCAGTGAGCTCTCCCGCTCCTTACCTAGAAGTCAGGTATTCTTATGCCAGTCGGGGAGAGCGTTATACTTTTTCTGTATGGTTGGGTGAGGTCTTAATTTTTTAATAAAGTATTTGTGATTTAAAAAAGATCGCGTATTTGAATCCCGACTTTACAGAAATGAATGAAATAGTGTGCCCCGAGCGAAGAGAGGACATTTTATTGACTAAAAAGTACTATTTTAAGAGTTAAATGAAAAAAATATTCACATAAATGTAACATTTTTTCAAGTTTTCCATCTTCAAGGTGTAGGTCTAGGTAGCCCCGGTCAGTCGAGAATGCGCCACTGATCAAGTTTGTACTCGAAAACGTTACTTAAAAAATTAATTCGCGAGTTTGTTGTTTTCATTTCGTTTTTTCAACTGTATCGATTATACATTTTAGAAGCCCTTTTCCCATTTTCAAGGACGAGTTACTCGTCAAGAATATAACTTCACCACAATCTTGGTTCTTCGTCTAGTGCTCTAGTGTATCTCAAAACGGAGCAAGATGGCTGAAATTCTACATGTAGATTCAGGGGTAAATGGGTATTTTAAATACGTCTTTAGTGGTTTTTAACTTTGCACTTTGAAGTCACATCCTCCACCTGTGTAAATCATTGCCATCATGCGAACTCCACAAATCGTAAAAAAGTGTAGTTCATTCACGTAATACTTCGTATATGTTATGTGTTTTGAGGAACGATAAATTTTTGTTCAATGTGTCCGCGTAATTTCTCACGAAGCTTCGCGATGATCTAATTTTCCACGTTAAAATCAATTTTACTTAAAAACTGATCACTTGTTTACGTGACTGGTTGAAAAGTATGTTTCTTTAATCACGTAGATATTATCGAACCCGCCATAACAACCTTTGAAGGAACATGCCCGTTCAACTTACGTAAGTATTTTCGCGTAATTTGCGACGATGAAAAAAAAAAAGAATCCAGAGTAGCATTCGTTCGACTCGTAAATAATCTCATGCGAAATCCAAACTATGTCCTCGAAGTAATTGGGTTTTTATCAAAACACAACTATTTATAGGTACTTGCGATGACATAGTTCTGGTTATACGATGATTTGATTTTTCTGTAATTACAGTAACAATTCCGCCAGGTCTACTGGACGATTTACTGTGAGAAAATGTTTGGTTTGTTAAAATAGGAGCACCGATACGACTAGACGAAGAACTCAAGTACTTTTGTCCGAACGCGCACCATGTTTCTCGAAAGAATATGGCTTTGAAAGAAGAACGAAAGGTCTTATTATAAAACGTGTATAATATCGGATTAACGCAAGAATTTGAAACTCCGAGCCACTGAGCGTACGGTATCAGTGTAATCAGGATATCCGACGGATGGCCAAATTTAATTAACGCAAAAATCAAATAAAGAGGAAACCAAGATCCAGTAAATAGAATGGTAACAATTAACATCATTTTGGTTACTTTGATCTTGGATCGATGAATTACGGCGTTACACTGAACGATATTTTCGCCGGGTAGGACACGTGAACTGACTCGTCTCCAAATGCAATAGAAACAAACCGAGATGACGGTTAAAGGTACGATGTAACATAGAAGAATATTGGCAGCTATGAAGTACACGTTACCGATATCGACATTTGGCCACGATTCCAAGCAGACCTGTAACGTAAATTAATTTCTTGAAATGTCTTCGAGCATAAATAATTTTCAGCTGGAAAAACTTATTTCCGAGATGAGGATTACGCGCCCGCTAATTTCACCAAAAGCGACACGGATTGATTCTTGTGTTTCGAAAACTTTCTCTTAATTATTTCACACTCGAGCGAATGTTCGGATTGAAGTTTAGACCGAACTGTAGTTACGATTTTACGTCGAGGCGAGGATTAACCTCGTGATAAGCTTATTGCGGTTTCACAAATCTATATACGTCTTAGTGAATTTTTAAAACAGGTGTAAAGTTTTCGCCAACTTCAGAGACGTTGGTCTTATCTTTCGTTCGTTCGGATGATGCGAAGACTCGTGTTGAAGTGTGTTTGACACTTGTTGCCTATACCACAGAGTAGTAGTGTACTGCAAATGCTATCTGTTGGAGGGTTGTAAAATGCTTCGCAGCGGTGTAAATTTAGTCCTGTAGCGAGCGTTTGCAATCTATTTTAGAAAAATAGATGCGCTATAGAGGACGCTTTTAATTTAGGGTAATTGAATGATTCGCATTCTAGCATTTTGTAGTAGATAGCGTAAAGGTTCAATAATGAATTTACACTCGTTTTTTTTTCATTCGCCTGTTTTTTTATGTCGTATTGTCAATGAAAATCGGCGGATGAAGGCGGAAATATCAACGAAATCTGTTTTGGGGTCCTAGAAGACCATTACTACCATTTTTGGCCATGTCAAATATTTATTTTATTTTTTTCACCGACCAAATTCGATCAAATTTGGGAAATAGGCTTCGATTGGCGGCGGATTTGATATTCTTCAGTGGGATTGACTTCGAGCCAGAATTTAGTTATGCCCAAATTTGAGGAATGCGGTACTGAAAGGCTAAAAATTGCAAAAATTGTTCTTTTTTGAGTTAATCGATAGAGAATCCAAAGTTGTGTAACATATCCAGAAATCAACCTCTTAGGTCAATTACGAGGGGTGATATGGGGGTTTCTCCTTTTTTGACCTTGAATCAGAGTTAGGAATTTGAAGTTAGGTATGTACATTTATTTATTAGAGGTACTAGATACGCTTTTTTGAGAGTCTGTACTTTTCAGCCTCATTGCACAACCTCACATTCTTGAAAATATAGTTTTTTTGGTCCATTTTCCTTATTTTTTGAGTTCGTTCCTCGCATAATTCCCCTCCAAATTAAGCTAGGAAGTTGAAATTTGGTAAGTAGATTTAGTAGGGTTCCTGGATGCGTAATTTTGAATAATTGATAGATATGAGCAGAGGAAAATTTTAGATAAAAATTAAAACTTTTGAAAATATAACAATTTTGTACGAAAAGAAAGTAACATTTCAATTTTTTTAGTTTTATAATTTACCTGCCCTAATTGAATTTTCAAAAATGACGAAAAAGAAACGAAGTGAAATTAGATGAGTGGAGTATAACTTTTTTTTTTTTGGTTATTACGAGAAAGAAATTATACAACCAAAAACGAAAAAATGTTTTTTTTTTGAGAATTCCAGTCTATTTTTGAAATTCGTATAAAGTCATCGAAAAGTGGCTGAAAAATTCAAAAATTACGAGAAAGTTTTGAAAAATTACTGAAAATTAACCAACAATATGAAAAAAATTGTTACTAACCGTTGTAAATTTAATGAAAATTTGGCAGAAATGGATTTTAATTGCAGGAAATTTATTTAAAATTACGATAAAGTGTTGAAAAATGTAAAAAAGTTCATTAAAAATCATTAAAAATTTATGAAAATATAAAAAAAAATCCTTAAAAATTATTGAAAATAGAATATGACAGAAAAAGATGAAAAGTGCAGAAAATTGATCAAAAATCAGGAAAAAATGTTAAAAATGAAGTGAAAATTTGCTCAAAATATGAAAAAAATTCGTTAAAAATTGATCAAAAATCCCGATAATAGTTGAAAAACAAGTAAAACCTGGCCAAAATTATTGAAAAAAAGGTCAAGGTATCATCACAAATTGCGCAAAAATTGACAGAAATGTGTGGAAAGGACAGAAAATTTATTACAAATCATGAAAAAATTTGTTAAAAATAATCGAAAATTGATCAATATGGCGTAAAAAGTTGAAAAACAAATGAAAACTGACCAAAATTACAAAAAAAAAAAGGATAAAATGTAAAAAATTGACACAATGTGTGAGATATGAAGAAAATTGAACAAAAATCACGAAAAAAATTATTAAATATTATCGAAAATTGATCAATATTGTAAAAAAGTTGAAAAACAAGTGTCAACTGACCAAAATTATGAAAAAAAAAGTAGAAAATAATCGAAAATTGCTTAAAAAATTGACAAACAGGTGTAAAAAATACACAAAATTGATCAAATGTTTAAAATCGTGTGAAAACTGTACAAAAAAAGGAAAGAAAAAAATCATTAAAAATTATCAAAATTGGGCATAAATTTGACAAATTTTGTGATTTTTTATCGAACTTCTATATTTAATGATTTTTGAGATTTTTTTTATATTGCAGTTGAATTTTTACATCCTTTAAACAATTTTTCATGATTTTTGATCAGTTTTCTGATTTTTTTACGAATTTTTTTTTTAAGTTTCTGCACAATTTTCGCTGATTTTCAATAAATTTTTTTTCATGCTTTTGAACAATTTCCGTCCAATTTTCAACATTTACTCGTGATTTTTGGTCAATTTTCCGTATTCTCACACATTTCTGTCAATTTTTTATGCATTTTTTGATGATTTCTAACGTTTTTTTTTTATCTTAATTTTGGTCAATTTTTACTAGTTTTTCAACATTTTCCCCCAATTTCTTTCATATTTCAAGTCAAATTTTACATATTTTCTTCATATTTCTTTGTGATTTTTAATCAATTTTTTGCACTTTTTACATACTTTGTATCATATTTGTACAAAATTTTAATGGTTTAACTATTTTCGGTCAATTTTCACTGATTTTTCAGCCTTATTTATTAATATTGAAAAATATATGAAAAATGACGTGTAAAATATGAACAAAAATCGTTGAAAATCATCAAAAATTGGTTACAAATTTGAGAGAAATATCTAAGAAATGCAAAACATTGGTTGAAAATCACTTAATCTTCGTGATTTTTGATCAGTAAACATTAAAACTTGAAATAAGTTTTTTTTTCGGCATGGAAAGGAACACAGATGAAAGTAATACTAAAATTACGGATCGAATTTTCACCATTCATTTTGCGATCGAAAGGGTCGAATGAAAAATAGGGCGTATCAAGGATAGTGAGCCTATTTAATCAAGTTGGCACGGGGTCCCCAAATTGCTGAGCATGCTCGCACCCCTAACGAGTGTCTAAAATTATAGCAAGGCGAGTATTCTTACATCAATTTTTTCATCCTTTTCCCATGGCTGAACCTTGAAATACAGCAACCAAGGCATCGGTATCACAAACGGAAAAATCCATATGACCACAATGACATAGGTCGGAATGGTATTCCTGCTGTAGCGTGTCATCGGATAACAAATGGTCAAACATCTTTCGACAGAAATCGCCATCAGTATAAATATAGATGCGCATACAGATACTCCTTGCATGTATGGCACAAAGCTACATAGTAAATCTCCAAATTTCCACTCTACGAAAAAATTCCACCGAAGATGAAAAATGAAGAATTTTCAGCATTAATTTTAAACAATTGAAACATTACGTACCCAAGTATAGATTATTATATAACTGTATTGGTAAACAGAATATGATTACCAATAAATCTGCGAAAGCCAGATTAGCTATTAATATATTAGTTGTGGTCTTCATTCTTCGATATGTAAAAACTACGTAAATCACGGCAGTATTTCCAACCAGTCCGAAAGTAAATATCACAATGTAAACGCCGATACAAATATATTCCCTCATCTTGAAGCTATCTTCTGACTCGGATACTTCACAAGTTTTATTTGATTCTAAAATTTTACCAATAAGTTCAATCAATTTACAAGATTGAAATGAGAAAATTTTTAGAGATAATTGTGTACCTGAGCCTCGTGTATAGAAGAAGTTTTTCGTCAGACAGATTTTCCCAGTTGCGGTTATCTCGGTCACAATTATACGGGTGAAATTATTCGCTGGTAAACATTTTGCTTTGGTATTCTGTTGATTGAAATTCAAATTGAATTAATTACATTTTTAAATCTCGATAAGTTTGATATAGGAAATATAAAATTTAAAAAAGGAGAGTCGTTTACCGTTGAAAATTAAGCAAAGTTCATTACCATACTTTTAGTCTGTATTTTTGATCATAATCGTTTTTTCTCGAGCATGGAAAAATTTACTGTGATGTGATAGAATCAAATTCAAAGTTAATTAGATTCTTGAGATGAAGGGATAAGGTGTGAAAATTGCAATAATGCTTGCTACAGATTTTTTTTTAATGTTCATCTCTGACGTGCATTTTACTATCATTTTCCAATTTAGTAAAAAAAAAAATAACAAACCGTACTTTTGAAACAGTTTTCAATAAGTAGATAATTTTTGAAAAATTGTATAGATTTTTTTACTTTTTTCTCCGTTAGATTTTATGCAATGAATTTAAACTTTTCGGTTGAATTGATAGGTAGCAGAGTAATGTGAAAAAAGGCAAAACTGCTCTGAAATACAATTTTTTGAAGACTGTTACAAGGATGATGATAGGTCAAAAGTTTGAAAAAAAGCTCATCCAAGGCACGTACCAAATTTACATGCCAGGTTGAAACGCCGTATCTCAATGGTAAAGGGCGAAAGTAGGTATCAGACAAACTCTAAAAACTGCCCAAAACTAGTCTAATAAAGCAACCTTGCACAGTTACTAGTGAACGCCTACGATTTGAACAAAACCTTAGCTACATTGAAAGTGCGTATCAGAAAACTTTGGTAGTTCCAGGTTAATTTTTCGATTCTAGGGGAATTTTCGAAAATTAAAAAAAGTCTTAGCTAATATGAAGGTAAGAAAACCAACCATTCAAGTTATAAAATTGAAAACGTGGCACCTGCCCAATTTTCATCTGCCAAATTTCATTTCTAGCATTTTGCAGTTCATCTAGAGTGCCAGAGAAAATATAATTTTTTTCAAGATTTTAGGATGCTTCTGTATGGCTGGAAATTAACCTCGAGCAGCTCAAATTTTATATGAAGTATTTTGGAGACCTACCCGATAGGTTGAAGTACTTTTTTTATAGAATTCCAGGTGATTGGTGAATATGAACGGGTATTTTTTTACTAGATGAAAATTCGAAATATCTTAAAACTTTGTAAATTTGGTATTGTGGATAATTTGGACTCAATTTTTTAGCATGTTGTAGCTGATCCGTTGGTTTTAGATTTTCCAGCCACATATCAACTATATATAAGATTTTTTTAATTTTTGAAAATTCTCAAAAAATCAAAAAATCAACTGCAACTGCTAAAATTTTAGCTACCTGAATTTTTTGACATGTATTTTCGATGCAGCTTGGTTTCGTTCAAATCGAAGGTGGTCAATGAGGAAAGTTCCCTTGTAGGACGAAGAAGGACCATATCAGTCTGATTTTCTATGACATATTGCTAATAAAAATCAATCTATTACAATCTATCGAACTACAGTGGATTGGGGGGGAGGGGATATTAACAAAATCCGTTTAGGAGTCCTAGAAGACATGTGAGACCATTTTTTGGTGATGTCAGATACTTATTTATTTATATTTTATTTTATTACCCCCCCTTGACTAAAATTATTTTCTTTGTTCAATATTGACCTAAATCCATTCAATTTGGTCAGTGGGTTCAGTTTAGCTGCGAATCAGATATACAGGGTTAGCGAAAAGTAGTTTCCAAAAAAATTTCAAAAATTTATTTGAAAAATATAAACGATGCGAAAAATTTTCAAATCATAGCTGGTGTTGAAACTGACCTCCCCCTATTGCAAGACAAGCATCCATTCTTTTTACCATATTTCGAAATACATTTTCGCACATCGTATGGTCGATGGCTAGTATCTGGTTTTCAATTTCTTCCTTTAATTCAGGAATAGTCGCGGGTTTGTTACGGTAGACCTTTTTCCTTCAAATATCCCTAGACGAAATAGTCCGCAAGTGACATATCGGGGCTGCATGATGGCCACCTATTTTTGGAAATGATGCGATCGTCGAAAAATTCTGTTACAACTTCCATAGAGGCTCCAACTGTATGTGCCATAGCACTGTCCTGCTGAAACCAAGCCCATCTTTCTACCGGTTCCAGCAATGCGATGAAACTTGAAAAAATTTCTTGGTATACTTCACTGCCTACTGACTGTTCAAAGAAAATTGGGCCTACCACTCTACGCTGTGAGATCGCACACCAGATGCCAACCTTAAGTGGATGGAGCGATGTTTTTTCATAAACATGCGGATTGCTGGATGACCAAATTCTGTAATTTTGGGAATTAACGTACCCGACAAGTGAAACCAGACCTCGTCTGAAAAAAAATCACCGGCATTTGGCCAATAGCACTTAATGCGATATCTTGTACGTTTATCGCGACTATTATCGTTATTCGACGCGACTAACGCAGTACCTTTATTCACGTTTGAGGTTTCGGTTTTTTTCTCTTTGTCGCTCGTTAACAATCCACGAAGGATTTTAGGATCAGGCTGGATCACGTTTAGCAAGGCTTCGGCTGCCTTTCGAACGACTTTCCATTTTTCTTGGTTTTGTAGACCCGCGTTCAGAAACGAATATCCCTGGAATGCTACACATCAATCGACCGACGTTAATGCTACACTGGGTGAAAAAACACCCGAAAGCTTTTTTTATTCAAAATTTGATTCAAGGCCCATAGGAACATTGTTTATAAGTAGCAATTGATATGGGATCATATTCCCCCCCCCCACCTTTTCCCAAACCGTACTACCCCCTCCATCATCATAATACCATTTATTGAAAAATGAAAAAATTATCATGGGAAAAATTTTAAATCGAATTTATTTAATCATCTTCATTTTTAATTTTTTCAGCAATATGTTTGCAGTCTTCATTTTCCAAACACTGAATACACAGCGTTCCACGATGTTTCAAGCAAATGTGTCCTCCACAATTGTCGCAGGTGATCATAAATTTTGCATCGGAGGTAGATGAACATAAATAACATCGGCCTTGTTTTTTTCTCGGAGATGCGCCTGGAGATTTTGATAATGTTCGCGGTCTTTTC
>FIZR01004302.1:0-12427 GCA_900060175.1 Ferrisia virgata
TTTCCGGCCTGGTTGAACCATCGCGTAGCTTCGTGGAACTAGTTTTACGTTCGGGCGTTTTAAAGGGAACAAAATGGCGGACAAGAGTAGCCGTATGAAATTAGGGTACCTTAGTACAGGCAGACGCAGAAACTCAACTCGCATTTCTTCAGCTCTGTGACCGACGGTCCTACACCACTTTTAGGCGGTAAAAATGACGAAAAACCGCGTTTTATTTATTTTTTTCCATAGCTCCATTTATCCCTTTGAGCTGGGGGTCACAAAATTTTGTATAGTCGGTTTTCAACTCAAAGACAACCATCTACGTGAGTTTGGTTAAAATCCGAGGTTTTTTTTTCGATCCACCCGAATATGCGCATTGTTACACACACTCGGGTACAAATTTAATTTCGCCGGAAATTCGTAGGCGAATAGGCTAGGTGCTGAATGAGTGCTCTGAACAGCATGCTAAGCAACTAGAGAATTCGCATAACCAGTCACCACCTACTGGTACGTTTATCCACTAACTTGATAGAGAACACGTCGCATACTTACATATCCATCTAATTATGTACCTACCTACCATTTAGCTTTGCAAAGCGGTGCCTGGCTGTCGAAGCGCCAAGCCAAATTTACGAGAAATGAATAAAAAAATAAAAAAAAAAATGCGAACTTACCTCGTGTTCTAAAAAAAGTGCTTTTAACGTTCCGGCCGACCAATAATCCATAGCATAAGCCAAGAGTTTCATAGATATCTCGTTAACCCTGAGAAAATTTCCTACGAACACAACCTAGAAACAGACCGATTCAAATTCTTCGTAAGTTATCATCATTACCATCATCGTCGGTAATATAAAGCTAACAGGAAAAAGTCGGCGAAAAATGCCAAATTAATTTGAAGAAATATCGAGCGAATTAGTTAGCCATAGCCCGTTCTGTGGGACCTAGAGAACTGTAAAAGGGCAAACAAAACAGTTCGAAGCCTACAAATTTTGAATTCTTCCAACACCCGATCGTGATTTGGAGTTTTTTACGAGTTTTTGAGTGATAACTCTGTACGGAATGCGCACAAAAAATTTCGTCGATAGCTTATTGAAAAAAGGGATGAAATTTTCAACATTTCCCTCGCTCATACTACGCACCTAGAGCTCGTAGCGTTTTTACAATTTTAATCCAAAGTTTTGAAATTTGAACTCTTTCCTTTGCATTAAAATGCTGAGAAACCTATCAGTTCTAGGTTTATAATGTAAACGACTTCCAAATTCTGAGAAACTTATCAGTATACTGCGTTTATGGTATAAACGAGAATGAAAAGTTGGAGATTTCATCCTCTTCCCAAAAGATCTACGCTACATACATTAGGGGCCGAAAAAAGATGCAAAAAACTTGAAAATGCGCGAATTTATAACGAACATCCGTTACACTACTACGATTTGTAATTAGTAAAATTTATTATTGCTTTTGAAGGTTTAGGCTTCAAAAAAAAAGGTTCACAGAATTCACTAAATCGTGAAAAACCCAAAATTAGTTAAATTTTCATTGTTACGTATGGTAGAAGATTGACAAGGCGAGTGCCGAATGGACGAGCATGCGCTTTTACGAGTATGTACGTAGACGTACGTAGTACGTATTGTGCGGTGTACTACACCAGTACACACTATAAGTACGTGTGCCTGCTACCTATGTATATGTGATTGTTAATAAGGGTAGGATATAGGTCAATGTGCAATATTCATATATCACATACTTATGCAGGTAGTAGGTAGGTAGAGGTACTATGTATGTAAGTATGTATGATGAACCGTGCCTACTGTATACATTACTTAGGTCTATATTACCCATGTACGATTATACATAGTATGTGCCATATGGTAGCTTAGAATATGTATGACTAATTGGACGTGGCCCAAGTTCGAAGTGAAGAAAAGCGTATTTTACGATTCAACGTACTCGATTGATTTTTTCGTTTACAGCACTCATTCGAGCAATAGAACCAATATTATTGGTAATTGTAACCAGCGTAGCTCTGGCTAAATCTTCTTTGGTGACCGAATCTCGTTTTTCTTTCGTAATCATTTGTCCGAAACTGCAAACATGGAAGTCACGCGTAACGCGCGGGCTTTAATTCGAGAGTTACGTACTTACTTGCAGTGGTGCTGAACTAAAGCAAGTGTACGTCGACGAGTACATATACAGGATACACACACAGACAGGTAGTGTCTGTTCGGACACATCGTTGATCACTCAGGAGCGATGACTGGAGCCAAAACGCTGTTTGGACTCTTGAGCAATTCCAAACAACGTGTCGAACGAATACAACAGTTTACAAGTCTTATATGTATGTATATGTATCGGATGAAAAAAAAAAAAAAAAAAAAAAAAAAACACGAACAACGACTGTCGCACTGCCGACGATGCCGAGCTTCTAGATACATATTCACTAGAAACACGCCGCTCATAAGCTCAGAACCGACGCAACGTATTGTTTGTGGCCAATGACTAGCTTGCTAGCGGCTCTGGCTACACAGTACACACCTGCCCACATCGTACATAGCTACCCCACATACTCGGCATGATTTGTAGCGCAGCGCAGCACAGCTCTAGTCTACACACATATGCGAGTAGCGAGAGAAAGTATGCACGCATGGATCTCGATTATTCGCCTCACCTTCGAGTTTCTCGTCAACGTTTTCCATAATACGCCACCGCTGTACTCGAAAACTCGTCCTTTTTTTTATAACAACACGACGACTGCGCGACCATTCGTAAATTCATAACGAAAAGCTCGCCAGATCGACAACTTTCGAGGGTAGAGCTCCATGCTGTGTATACTGTATACTGTATACTGTATACTGTAATGGTACGCAGGGTACTAACCTGGAGGCAACCAAATCGCCCGACAATCCGAATCGTTCGTAAGTACCTCCGTAAATGTCACGAACCAATTTATCCACATTCTTGTTATCGCCTCCGGCGGCTAATTCAATCGCTTCTTCGAAGCTACCGCAGCCCGTCAGTAAACCGCATAGACCTAAAAATGTTCCGCCACCTAGACTGTAACACGATGCATACATCAAACCCAAATATTTAAACCTACAAGTAGCTACGTTTACGCACACCCTAAACGAATACAACATTTCCAACAGTCGTCATTATTTCTACTGCACTACTTTTTTTAGTTTTTCCAATCGCAGAAACGCGGGTACCACCTACCACCTCGATAATCAACGGCCGGACGAGGAGAAAGCACCAACACAATTGGTTCTACGAAAACTAAAATCATTATTGTGACGAAAGTCTGTGGAATCCTACCAGTAGACTAAGGGGTTATCGGCGTATTACATTTTTTATTTATATATATATACATATATAATAAAAGAGTAAGGGGCAGTTGCATCCAGAATTAGAGGAGCGAGTGAGAAGAGAAGCAAAAATCGGTAAAGTTGTTAGTTTTCTGTTTTAAGTAGGTACGAGTGTTGCATATTTAAAAGTTAGTCTCCCAGGTCAAAGTGAAATGGAATTCTATAACCGTGGTGCCATTCGAGTGTTTCAGCTTTTCAACGGCTTCGCATGCCTTCACAGCTCGGGAAAATCGGATTTTTCGACGGTTTCGGCCGGTTTTTTGGTCATTCGAGCGACCTTAATATTTTAAAAGAAATCCGACGACTAAAAAAGCGAGCGACGCCTCTTGTTCAAGTTTCAGCGTCGATTTGAAATCTACATGTTCCGCGCGCCGACTGCTAGTTTTAATATTTTCAACTGTCGAATCATTTGCGGGGTGCAAGGGTGACGGTTGGCAATGCATTCTACGTGCGTACTACGCGTTGCACGTTGCATAGCTATTCTACGCGGCTTAAATCCCAATCCTGATTGGGAGGTTCTAGTCTACGGTTGCCAACCGCAGTGACTTTTCACTGAAATCAGCGATTTTTCAGCTTCTGAAAAATTTCAGGGATTTTGAAACTTTCACCGATTTTTGTACTTCTTTACTCCGTTTATTGGGGTTTATTTTTCAATTTTCAGTAATTTCGGTGATTTTCGAATAAAAGCGGTTGAAAAAAAATTAAAAAATAGGCATTTCCGGCGATTTCAACATTTTCTAACCAACATTCATTTAAGATTACACCTGTCTCTTACTCGAGCATCATCGAGTTTTGATCTGTGATTTTCAACAACGAGTCAAGCGGTGAAAGTGATTATTGAACAATTTCTGGAGAATAACAGTGATTTAAGCGATCTTTAAAGGATTGGTAACATTGATTTTTAGCGATGCGTTTTTTGACCAAAATGGCGCTCACATGAAATCTAGGTTGGCAAACTTATTCTAGCCGAACAAGTACACGTACATACATATAGTATATGTGGTAGGTAGTTGGTAGTTGGTAGTTGGTAGCTGGGGTCCTAGACGGGGGATGCTATAACCCTACAACTGGGACGTTTATTACCTTTGCACAATCCGTTTGGTCGTATCAATTCTAGTAGTTACTTCAATAATGAATTTCGAAATATCTATATATTCGATTTGAAACTATAGTAACGTACCTTGTGCCAGACACTCTTTTGTAATTGTTAGGTCCGTACACAGCCAAAATACTAACGCCAGATCCGATATTAACGAGCTGTAATTACATAATATTAAGCAAATAAACAACAAATCAGTACAGTTATTTGAGGGAAGAAGAAAATATGGCATCGAAATTTTTTCCTTTTGTCATTAGTAAAAAAAACTTTTCGCGGAAATATCAATTTTAGCAAGAAGTTTTTTTATTTTTTACTGGAATATCTATTTGACGCGGAGAGAGTACAACAAAATTGAGTAAATATCTTGATAAAATAACGTTTTACGCTGAATTTTTTCTTCGCAAAAAAATCATTTTGAAAAATAAGAAAACATTTTAATGTAACACACTTTTTTTTTTTTTTTTTTTTTTTTTTTTTTTTCAAAAAAAAATTTTTAAAAAAAAAAAAAAAATTTTAATTTAAACCCCTTTTTTTTTTTTTTTTTTTTTTTTTTTTTTTCAAAATACCCAAACAACTTGAACTGTTTTTGGAGTGAAAGTGAAAAAACTACAGAAATGCGTACGTATATTATGGACAAATAAAAACCGCGGTCTCTAACGGAATATATAGGTCAAAATGGTAATGACAAAAAGATCGTGCTTTGCGGAATAACGCTAGCTCTTACCATAGGCGCAAATGTGAGGGGCGGAGGGAGGGCACTGTTTTCGATAGAATTTAGTAAATGATAGTTTGTGCGACTAAAACCAGCAAAAGGCCATTTTTTGGAGGTCAAAAATGCTGTTAAATGCACTTTGTACTAACCGTGCTGCATCCGGATAATTTTTGTAATACGTACTTTGTACCTACCTACTTACCTACCTACTTCGTATAAGGTGCAATTCGCGACATGTACGTTTCATTTGAGTGCAATCGCGCCGCAACACCTTTTTTGAGCGAGGTCTGAATCAAAAGCCAAATTGCAAATTTACTAATGACTACCAAAAAAAAAAAAAAAAAGCTTTACAGTCTACTAATAGAATCCCAGTTAGAGAGATAGATAGACATCAAGGCATCAAATTTAAAAGCTGCGAAATTTTTCGAAAAAGCTCTTATTCCTTTTTGATGGTGCGTATTACATAATTCATTTCGTGAAACGGTTGAAGGAAAAATCAAAAAGCTCATTCGGGTTTCAAACGAGATAAGATACCCGGAGAAAATATCCGTTCCTCTTTAAACTGACCCGCGTTTAAAGGGACTCATTTATTGCATCAATCGTAACTTTGAATTATGACGATAAAAATTCCAAATTACATAGAGAATTTTTTTTCTACATGCACACTTATTCATTAAACGTTTAGGATACTCGTAAGCATATGCGTGGGTGGTGATTGGCGACCTGGGAGCTTGGTCCCCTCGAGTGGTTTCGCGGAAATTTATAAATCGATCAGTTGTACGAATAAATAAGGGCGCAGGAGGGGTGGAGGGTCAAATATACGTTTAAATATTCATCTTTTTGACCGCTCGGCCATTCCATTCATTCTTGGTAATAGGCGGAACGTAACGTGTGCTCTAGTTTCGCTTGAGCCATATCTTGTTTTTTCATAGTAAGTATAAAGCTTTTTTTATAGAAAAATAAAGGAAAACTTCGACACTTGTAAAAATTCTGATCCATTTCCACTAACGCACGAGAGCATTTTGAAAAGGCTAAAACCATACATTCGCAGATGATTTTGAGTTGGAACTGCTGCGTTGGCGACGTTTATTTCCAACTTGGTGCAAAAAGTTGTACAATAAGGTATTACAGCGTGTTCGCGCTCTGAAGCCCTGGGGCACTACGTGTTCGAATGAAAATGAAACGTACATTTCGCAAATGGTACATTACACGATGTACAACGTACGTATTACCAAGTTACCACGGCTGCTGCTGGTAGTACATATACGAGTATCACCTACACCAAGCCGGAATATATAATTAAAGTACAACAAACACGTGTGTAGTGTTACGCATAAATCGATGGATAACATAACACGCTGAAAAGTTCGCTGGCTACGCTGATGAGAGTAAAATTTGAATTTATCGTAATTTTTGCCAACTTACGGGCAAAAAAAATGCTAAGAAATTCGAACATCTTAGCAGCGTTAGCTGCCAATAATTTACGAGGGTAGGAAATGAAAATTTTCAATAATCGTCTCAAATCTTTTACGAATGGTTCAGCCCGAGTGGCTGAGTGGCTGAGTGGCTACGGCTAACGGCTAATACCAATTACTCGAGTGAACGTGCCGCAGGAGTAAGAAGTACTGTTTTATCTACATAGAGCTAAATTGATTTAGATCGGTTGCGAATAAGGCCGACGTGTGCTGTCGATTAAGGTGACACCGAAAACCTAAACTTCCGAATTATAATTGCAGCGCACCGTCGAAATGTGCCGCCATCGCTACCGCATATGCTAGAAGACGACGGGCCAAAAGTGACAGCCCCCTCGTAGTTGATATTAACCATCCGTGCCGCAAGCATTTCCCACCGGCGACACATATGGTGCTATGGTGACGAGGTCGCGTGTACGCGCTCCTCGTCACCATAGCACACGAAACTTCATTTATTCGCGATTTTTAGGGCAAAAAACACCAATAAATACAATTTTGTTTGCTTCGTAATGCGGCACGCGTACGCAAGTAATACGTCGTAACACGCTCGGAAGTCGTGTCCTCAAATTTGAGTGCCTAGCGGCATAAGTTGACATCGGCTCAGAAGGTTCAAAAGTGAATTTCGGGGATCATTTTCAAGCGTGTGGCGACACATTGTAATGATGTGCGGCGATTGTAATTCAAAAATTAATTTTTGCACCGTCACCCTGATACGCATGTGAAAGCGGAATGGCACACGGCATTGCCGTTGATGCGATGTACTTACGATGAACGGATACGGTTGGCTGAAATCGTACGTAACCTTGCGACATTTTTCGTCATCCGTCGGATTTGCCCAATAGTAACATTCCTGCGCGTTGTTGGCTTCCACAAATAGCACCCCTCTAATTAGGCTATCCAACTCGTCGTATTTTTCTAATCGCATATTTACTTCCTGAAAATTTTAATTAAAAATCAAAATCACTCGAGCCGAGTAGCGCGTGAATGGTGATGGTGATGGTGATGGTGATGGTGATGGTGATGGTAGGCTTCTTTCTGTACTCGTACGTTGTTGGAAGAAAGAAAAAGGCGGAAACTCGCGCGATTAATACGAAATAAGTGTACGTAAACAAAGGTAAACATCTCGAATTTCGACAACGGCGGCTCCTCACCGTCGTCCCAAAACACTTATACCTAGGTAGTGACAATTCCAAAAATTCGGTGTAAAGGCTTTCTCAAGGCTGGTGGACTTATTTTTCGGGTTACTTTGACCCTAGGACTCTGAAACGGATCCGATCCCAGGTCTTCTGCCCCGCTCATATGAGGTGGGAAGAGGGGCTAAAAAAAAGGGTACCAATCGTGAAACTCTTTCACTGCCCCTCCTCATATTACCGACGAGGTTGTTCTATGCTATACGCATTACGTGCCACGGCAAATGAAAAATCATTTAGAAAATGTTTACCGGTTAACCGGTTAACCTCCGGTTATTTTTCGATATTCTGAGAGAGAGTGTGGAGAGGGGGGGAAATTTTTTGGCCCTAAACGTTGGATGTTTTGTGAAAATTTTAAAAATCCGAGATCAAGGGCATTTCGCAATTCTTATTCGAAAAAAAAATACCCTTTGAACATCAAGGTAGCGCCGTTTCGGTGTAAAAATAGAAAGAATGAATAAGAAAAAAATTTCGAACATCAGTAAAAGAAAAAAAAAAAAAAAAAAAACGTAAAATTTTACAACGGGTTCGAAGAAATTTTTTTCAAGCCTAAAAAATGTGAATTTCAATGAAAATCGCTGAAATTTTCGCGTCGCAGGTAAGCCAACTGAAGAATGGATTTTTAGGCGTTGAAATCGAAAATATCCCGATAATTATGGCAATAATTTCAACGATCTCCGTATTAGGAGGTTTGCTACCCTGTAACGGGGAATTTTTGACTAATTTCAATTGGAATTCAAGCCTAAAGGGACGATGTTGCCGGTATATGGAGCTAACAGCAGTTCCAGAGCACAAACTAGATGAAATTTTCTTAAAAATGAGCCATAGTGGTGGAGGATTTGGAAAATAAAACTTGAAAAAAACTCAAGATTGAGAGAAAGCAGTTCGAAAGTGGGAAAACATAAAAAATGGAACAAGTCCGTGAAAAACTAGGTGAAAAGTATTTCGATCGTACATCAAATAAAAATCAAACTTTCATCATTTCGGTATTCGTAGGCGCACTCGGAAATTTTTTAAGGGTGCTAAACTTGAAGCTCATTACACGCGACGTATTCAACAAAAATGTAAAAAAATTTCTTTTTACCTATCCACTTCTGGCACATTACCTTATAATAATTTGCTGGGATAATCGATCGAGCGTTAAGCAAACGAGATTCCTCTACAATTTCATCCGAATTCACTTTTCCAGACGGAAGAATTTTTTGGTCGCGGATATGTGAGATAACAGCAGCGGTATTTCATTTTTTTGAAAAGTCGAAAAAAATCTCGATTTTTCGATTTGTAACCGTAGGTATTGGACCAAAACTGCTCTCAAATCGAACCGAAATAATTTTTTATCAAAGTCAATCTCACACCGCCCTAATGTTGGTATCAGGAGGTAATTAGGTATGCATAATTACGTAGGCGGGTGCATTTGCATTCCCGCACACTTACGGTTACTGGTTCGGCACTTACTTCGCGGAAGGTGTCCTCGAACTTGAAAGCTCCGCCGCCAGTAGCGCACACCGTGGTCACTAATTTGGCCATACCTTTTTTTTTGGCCAGCTCCAAAAAATTATTCATTTCGGCGGTTGGAAAACGTATGAAGTGCAGTACACCTTTCTTACCGCATACTGTAACGTCATCCATCTAAAACACAAGATGCAAGTTATATAAAATGCCTAGTCGCTATCGCCGACGTACACTAACGTAGGCACACACACACACACACACACACACACACACCACACTACATGCCTAGTCTCGACTTTCGTAACAATTACTTAAAATGCAGCGATCGTCGCGAGGGATTAGTCGATACGCGATGGTAGTCTAGCACACAGCGAATTCACAAGGTCAAAGCAAAGTGCACATACTCGTAGTAAGTATGGTATTCTGTACGCGCAGGTATAACTTTGGACACAACAACGACGCGACGCGACGCGACGCGGTCGGTAAATTTACGAGTATTACCAAGCAATTTAGAAAAAATCGCGGATTCATTTTTCAAAAGGTCGAAAGTAAAAAACCAATCTCGTTGTACGTAATTTATCGACTTTCACGAATCGAAACGGTAACGCTTACAGAAAACGCACGCGACAGTAGTAGCAAGACGTCGACAACGACGACAGCATCGACGGTAATTGTGAAAATACTAATAAGAGATACGTAATATAACCGTCGTTATAATAAGAAAAATAACACTAATAACAAAAAGATTAAGATAAAAAAAAAAAAAACGAAAGAAATTGTACGGCCGACCAATAGCGTAATGGACTCACTTTGCAAACGAGCCATCACATTTGTAGCGATATTCGTCGCGTTGAGCGCGATGCAAAAGCTCACCGGCTTCGGATCTCAACCGCAGTTCGTATGTAACTTACAAAATACATTTCAAATGTCCACGTACGTTAAGCGTGATACTGGCAATAATACGGCGACGGGCATGTCGACTTTATCCAGCGATTCGTCGCCATCCTTAACGCTGACCAATCCTTCAGGCTTGTTGGAAATTTTATTACGCAAAATATGCCCGAAAAAGTTAGCGTTCGGCGACTCGTATCGCAGGCCGAAATTGAGCATCTTCGCTAGTCCGAGAAATTTACTACGCGGTCTCAATCATCAAGATACGATAACTTCGAACGCAATCAGCTCACGCGAGCTCGAAAACGACTCCGAAGCATCCGAGTGAACTCGAAATTTCCGCCAGCGTCGCCGCCGTCGTATCGCCTTTACTGTTTACCTGCAGCTTCAGCTTTCAAATCTCATTTCACACCTACGTACGCGTAACTTACTATATATGTACTACACATGGGTGTATCGTATCGTATCGTATCGTATCGTATCGTATCGTACCGTAACGTACCGTACCGTACGGTACAGTACAGCACAGCACAACACAGCGCAGTGCAGTGCAGTGCAGCGCAGTACTGTGTTACACCTACTGATGTATTAGGTAGGTAAATATGTATCGCATGTCTCAACACAACAGACAACACTCAGCTGCAATGTCGGCAATCATTGTGCTACGATTAATATACCTACGAGTACGCGAACTGCGACTATCAGTCTATAAAATTTAAATCGAATCGGTATTCGTTTGTTTAGTACCATGATCTCTTAGTGATCACGATAAAGGTAAATTTAAAAGGAACGACCACACGCTAATAAACGAAGTAATAATGCTACGAAGTAGGTAAGTATTACGAATTGCAGGAATATTTCATATACGCATAATACATAATTATGTATATAGGTACTTAGGTACATTGTGTGAACCGTGGACCGTAAGACGCAACAACTGCCAGTCCTTTCCACATCGCGTAACTCTCAACGACAGCGACTCAGCAGTTGAGCGGACTCCTGTGCTATTCAGCTCTGACGATGAGAGTAGTTAGATATTCGTGTGCTGCGAAATCCACTACAAGAACATGAAAATTACATTGCGTCCTGGAAATCTGAGGGGTTGTTTCCTCCAAGGCTCCAACTATCACGCCCATCCCCCTAAGGAAGGTACAGAAAATCTCTCGATGCGCAAAGTTTTTATAAATACGTACCTTATCCTCCTCGTTAATAATACCAAACTTCGTAACTTCACACCTTCACACCTACACACCTATACGTATAATATTAGTATGGCAATCGCCGCATTTTGGCCTGCAACTGGCGTACTCGCACCGCGCATGGCCACGCTCGTGCGGGCTCATCGCTCATCATCGCATCGTCTCATTAATAACACGCTTGATACCTCCTGGTTCTTCGCTCTTTTTCAGTAATTCTACTTTCAATATTAATTCATACACTCATACACGCTTAAAGGCGAAAAGATGGTATTTGATTTATTTATTTCTAGCTCTTTTATACGCGACACGGTGTGTGTCAAAAGTCAATGATCCTAGTTTGGAAAAAAAAATACACGCATTTTTTCAAACCATCAGAAAAATTGACAGAATCCTCCGAGCGGAAAAAATGGAAGGAAACGCATCAAGGTATTCCTCACAGTCTCGGAAAAAGATTTAAAAAAAAACCCGACGCAGTGAAAATTGCAACGCTACTTCACGCAACCGGTGAGCACTACATTATATCGACGATGTACCTATATAATTCATTTGACTTCGGTACTGAAAATGATGCAACATGGCCAAAATTCGACGAATATTTTGAGCTACTTTCAACAACAGTATACAGCAGATACAAAGTCTTCACACGTAAGCAAAAGCCAGATATAAAAATAGATCAATATGTCGCAATGCTCACAATGCTCAAAACGCTAAAATGTCCGATTGCGATTTTGCTGATCAAATAGAGTCCCTTATGCAAGTGATATGTGATACGTTGATACGTGGCATTACTGAAAAGCAGGCTTGTTAAGCGCAATAAACGTTGCAGAAAATTTTTTTTTTATTTTGTAAGCGGAATAGCTCGCGCAGAATGAGCGTCTACGCTATTGTTCTATGTAGAAATGTAGAACGCAGAATATGCGTAATACGCAGAGCGAGCAGTAAATCGCCATATTTTCGGTGAACGACTATCGATTTAACGATTTATTGATTTTTTCTTGAATTATTTCCTGTTTTTTCATTAAAAAAAAAAAAAAAAAAAAACAAATTTTACAGAAAATTCTACATCTCACA
>FIZR01004303.1:0-12345 GCA_900060175.1 Ferrisia virgata
TTTTTTTTTTTTTTTTTTTTTTTTTTTTTTTTTTTTGTTGTTGTTTTAGTCGTAGAACGGTAATATGTAACAGCTTAAAGCTATATATCTGGGTATTATGAGTGATGATTCGCGTATGAAACTCTCAGCATATTAAGTACTAGGTATATTGTAAGTTTACATCGAATATTTTGGTACCTGCTACGTATTACTTTTTTTAAACTAGTCATGCAAATACTTCGATTAACATATTTGTAAAACGGTAAAATTGTATTTATATGCTGTAGCATTTTCAGTTTTGCGATTAAAAAATATTTTTTCCATTTGTATACTTCATTTTATAATTCTGTTGTATTGAGTAAAGAGGTGGGTATGAGGTATTTGAATTGGTTTTGAGGAGAATTTCGAAATCAGTCGTGGAATTGAAATTTTGGAGGGTATTTTTTTCTTTTGAATTTGAGATGAAATTTGACATTTTTAGTCTGACTTTCTACGTCATATTATCAATGGAAACTAGGATATTACAGTCTATCGACCAACGGCGGTGGGGAGGGGGGCGTAATACCAACCAAATACGTTTCGGGGTCCTAGAAGGCGATTCAACAATTTTTGGCCATATCAAATATTTATTTTTATTTTTATTTTTTTTTCCTGAACATTCGAATCATTTACTCTGCTCGATACTGACCAAAATAGCTGCAATTCGGTCAGTCGGCTCAGTTTGGCGGCCGATTAGATATACATGAGTGGGGATGACCTTGGATCAAAATCCAGTTTTGCCCTATTTTGGGGAAGGGAGTGCTTAGGGGCCAAAAACACGAAAATTGTTCCTTTTTGAGTCAATCGATAGAGATTCCAAAGTCGTATAACATATCGAAAAATCAACCTCTTAGATCAACTAGAAGGGGAGATATGAGGGTTTCCCCCCTTTTGATCTTCTGTTCCTCCCCTATTTCTTTATCAAAATAACCAATGTGTCTTTTGGGGAGTCTCAACTTTTCAGCTCCGTTGCATCCCCTCAAAGCCCCAGAAAAGTGGCTTTTAGGTCAGGTTTTCTTTTTTTTCTGAGTTTTTTGAGCTTGTTTCCCGCATTAATCTCCTTCAAGTGGAGCTAGCAAGCTGAAATTTGGTATGTGCATTTAGTAGAGGCCATAGATGTGTCTTATGCGAGCCCCGACTTTGTAGCCCCATTACAACCCCCTTCCCATCCTGCACAGCCACAAATATGTGGTTTTTTGGTTGGTTTTTCCTATTTTTTGAGTTTGTTCCTCGCATAACTTCCCTCCAAATTAGGCTAGAAACTTGAAATCAGTTATGTATATTCACTAGGGAACCTATATGCCCCCCATTTCATCTCCTCATAGATAACTCAGGTATATACAGACAGTAAGGACCTTAGATGTGCCTTTTTGAGATTTTGAATTTTGAGCCCCATTGAACCCTCCCTATCCTGAATGCTGACAGGGAAAGAAGCATCTCTTTACGATGCTTTTTTTCAATTCTCATGATGGTAATATGTCACGAAAATCAGGCTGAAATTTTTTTTTTATTTATACTTTGCCTAAGAAATATTTAGTTTGAGGTCAATGAACGTAAATATTGATAAATGCCAAACAAAACCTGCTTACATTATTTCAAGGAAATGATATTGATTAAATTTTTTTAAAGGCATAGAACAAGTTGCATACCTACCAGCCAATGAAGGCGCAAGAAATATCTATGTAAAGAAATGAAAGCGTGGTCTACTTCTTCATACATCTAGCGATCATTAATGGTGATAATATTGCTAAATTTACACACTTTTCTTAGCAAAAATCAAACATATTTACGGAATCGATAGCATATTCCACCTTCGTAGAAATATTAAACCTCAATTAGAGAAGTTTTTTTTATTCTTCAATTTTGCAACAATTAATCACATCTTTGAACAATTTTCTTAGGAGCATACTCATTTGAAATTTTGGCTAAAGTAAGATTCAAAGTTGGTGAACGTGAGTGTGAAAAAAAATTAGATTATAAGTGCCCATAGATATATTAGTTGACCATAACTAATTTAAAATTCAGCGAAATACAAAAAAAATAACGTTACTAAGTAAATATAAAAATGCCTGCAAAAATATCCTGCTATGCAACCAGAATAACACCAGTTTGGAATTTCAAAATTGAAGCTTGCATTTGAAAAAGGTTAAAATATCCTATTGACTGATTACATTAATCTGGTGGCAGCGAATTTTTTGTCACCATTCCTCGTAAATGCAACCCTTTATTTTGAAATTTCAAAATACTATTATAGAGGTTGCATAATATGTATTTCAGTAGGCGTTTCTTAAAAAAATAACTACGATGTGAGGGTATTCGGACACGGCTAATTTATATCTGGGATTATTTTTTCCAGAGCTTGCATAGTTCATGAAATGGAAGTGGCACTCTTGGAGTAGAAATTTAGTCGAGTTAAAAATACAAGGCTGTTTACCCCAAAAAACGAAAAATGACGAAGTTTACTCCAATGAAAGACGAAGCGATCAGTTAAAGTTTTCACTTTTACAAACCGGATCGCTAGCCATAACAATCAGGGTCATTTGCCATTTATTCTGCCAAACAAGACCATTTGACGCTTGCCTTCAAATGTCCTAATTTGGAGGACCAATTGTCCTGATAAATAGTACTGTTTGTTCCACAAACAGGACCATTTGCTTTTTGCCTCAACAAACAAAACTGTTTCTATCAATTTCCCTGTCAAACAAAGCCATTTGACATTTACCCCAACAAACAGGACCATTTTCCATTTACCTTGACAAACAGTGTAATTTGTTGAACAAACAGAACCATTTGACATTTATCCCACAAGATAGATCCATTTGCCATTGGACCCAACGAATAGGATTATTTGTGGTTTGCCCTCACAAATTGCACAAATTGCCATTTACTCTAATAAGCATGAGCATTTGCCATTCACCTCAACAAACAAAATTGCTTATCCTGCAAACATGACTATTGGATGTTTGCCCTAACAAATAAGGCCATTTGTCCAGATAAAGAAGACTGTTTACCCTAATCATCTTCTCAATGCCTGTAAACACCGATGCAAACCATCAGACCCCACTTAATAGCACCCTAACTTTGTTCCAACCCTAACAACGCCATTCAGTAGTTTCCAATCGCCGATCAATAGCATTCAAATGCTATTCAAACCTTTCAGATCTTGCTCAATAGCCCCATAACGCCGTTCCAACCCTTCAGACACCATTCAATAGCCCCCAAACGCTGTTCTAACCCCACAGACGCCGTTCAATAGTCCACTAGCGCTCAGACATTGTTCAATAGCCCCCAAACGCCGTTCCAACCTCTCAGATGCTGTTCAATAGCCCGGAGTCACCGTTTAATAACCTCAGATCACTGTTTCAACCCCTCAGACATCGTTCAATAGCCTGGGGTTGCTGTTCAATAACCTAGGGTCGTACTCAATAGCCCCCAAACGTAGTTCCAACCCCTCAGACACTGTTCAATAGCCTCAAAACGCCATTCCAACCTCTCAGACATCGTTTAATAGCCCCCAAACGCCGTTCCAACCCCTCATACGCTGTTCAATAGAACAGGGCCACCATGAATAGCCCTCAAACACCGTTCTGACCCCTCAGATGTCGTTCAATTGCCCTCAATGTCTTTCCAACCACACAGATGCCGTTCAGTAGAATCCTGTCGCCGTTCAGTAGCCCCCAATCGTTGTCCCAACCCTTCCAACATCGTTCAATAGCCTTCAATCGCCATTCCGACCCCTCATATGACGTTCAATTCCCTCAGACGCCGTTTCCGCTTACTTCCACAAACAGGCAGGGATGTTGTTTTTTGAAATGAAATTTCATGGTTAAATAATTTAATTTTGTCAAAATTTTGCTTCAATTTTGTGAGCTTGGACTCCCAAAACAGTGCATTTACACCGTAGAAACCATGTATTTCGTTTTTCAAAAAAAATTACAAAAGTTGGTAAAAGTTATAGATTTTAATTGACAAAATTTTCATCTGTACACCTCTCTCCTCTTCAGAAGTTGGCTTCGCTGTCTCCCTGCAAACATGACCTTTTGTCTAGATAAAGAAAACTGTTTTCCCTTGCAAACAACATCGTTTGTCCCACAAAAAGGACCATTTGCTTTTTACCCCAACAAACAGGACTATTTGCCATTTTCTGTAACAAATAAGAGCATTTGCCATTCACTTCAACAAACAGAATTGTTTACCCTACAAATAAGACCATTTGCCCTTCACCCAAATAATCACAACTGTTTGTGCTATCAAATAGATTCATTCGTCATTCGACTCAACACACAGGATTGTTTGTCATGTGCCCCGATAAATAGGACTGTTTGCTATTTACTGATAAAGAAGACCATTTGCGCTGACAAACAGCACCAGTTGTCTTCCACAAACAGGATCGTTTTCTTTTTAGCTTAACAATCAAGACCATTCCCCATTTACCCTGACAGACAAACAAAACCATTTGATATTCACCTCAACAAACAGAACTGTTTCCACCACAAACATGACCATTTGCCGTTTAACACAACAGATAGCATTGCTTGTAGTTTGACCTTACCCCAACAAACAGGATGTTTTGCAGTTTACTATGACAAGCAGAATCATTAGCAGTTGTCCCAACAAACAAAACCATTTGCGATTTATGTACCTACCTCAACGAAAAGAACCATTAGCCTTACAAATATAACCATTTCCCATTCACCTTGACAAATAGAACCATTTGCCATTTGCTCTGCCCTGCCAAACAGATCCATTAGTCGTATGATTTAACAAATAGAACCATGTGCTCCATAAACATTACGACTTTAGGATCAGGATTTTTGGCTGTTTGCCCCGACAAACAGGATTGTTTACCATTTGTCCCAATAAAGAGGACCGTTTGCTGTTTGCTCTGATAAACATAACCATTAAAGGTGCTTAGTTTGTGAGAGAAAAAAAACGTTTTGAAATGTTGAAAATTGTGTAAAGTTGGTTGCATAACCAATGATAAATTGAAGGGGAAAATTATAAAATAATCCAGAAGTGTATCATTTTTTTTTTTTTTTTTTCAAAAAATTGAATTATTGTGACGATTATAACGTTGACTTTTATTAATAATCAGAAGTTGCTGATAATGGATTTTGTGTTCCTTTTATGTTTTTGTTTTCCAACATTTAATCGAGATTTCAAGATATAATTTTATACAAGTCTAAATAGGCATATTTTGAAACATAGGTCAAACGGCAAAAATATATCAGAGTCCTAATTATCGTACTTATTTTAATTAGTAAAGAACCACTTTTACGTAGATCTTTTTTTTTGATATTTTGATTTATTTCGGCTCAAAGTTTTTTTTCCCGGATATGAGCTTGTGAGGTATTCATGATAAATATTTCTGACCTCAGGAAATTAAATCGATAATTACTGTTCTTCTACCTAGAATAGGTAAATGTTTATTATTAATTTGATTAAATCCATATTCAGTATTATTTATAAAATTTATTTTTTTTTAATATTTATTTTATTTAAAAAATTAATTATCAAAAAAATTATGTTTATAAAAATAAAAGTTATTATAATTTTATTAAAAAAAAAATTATTTATCTTTTTAATTGAAGATTAAATATATTAATAAAATAATTTTAATAAAAAAAAAATAAAAATAAAAATGCAAGGTACCTTTTGATTAAAATCTACTCATTTGTATAAATTGCATACTCTGCTAAAATATGTATAAGGCAAAATATACCTAATTGTGAGTATTTTTTGAAATGTTTAATGCTTTCAAGTCGATTTTTACAACTTACAACTCAAAATTGGCTTCGTTTTCGAGTTTCCATTTATCATTCTTGAAAAAAACTAGGTACGTTTTGCTTAAATGAATTTTAGTACCAAAAATTGCTCAAATTTCGAGAACCATATATGGGCAACGAATAGACGGTAAGGTTGTCAAAATTGCATTGATAGAAATCCTCAAATTACATCAAAATTACAAAATAGAATCCTTTACAAAAATTAAATTCAACTAATTTCCTTTTCTTAAAAAAAAAAAAAAAAAAAAAAAGATATTTCCAATTCGTTCAATCTTTGCCTACATTTTATTTTAATTCTAGCCGAAAACGAAATTTCTGTTTGAGGAAAAATAAACAAGCTAAAGCTTATTAATTAATCAGCCATATTATGCTCGTTCTATATAATTCAATTCTTCACTGTAAATATTAAGTTAAACGATTTGTATACATCTCACCATCGAATAAAATTTCATTTCGAAAACTGTACAAATAAATTATCGAAAAAAAAATAAATGAATATAACTAAAATTGAACCAATCCTTCGTAAAGTAAAAGAAAAAATTAATCTTTAAAAAAATCCAAAAAAATATACTTTTTCAATTCGCCCACTTTATTCTACTTTGAAATCTCGTTATTAAAAAAAAATTAAAAGATATGCTCGATTAAGTTAAACCTTCGAAATTAGAACCTGAAATAAAATGCAGCCGGGGCTTTCGGGCCTACACACAACGGCGGAAAGATTTATCCGGCCATTAATCAAATATCACGACAGCGGATACCTACTTACTTTTAAAATAATGGAAAAATACTCATACACGATATCTCACGTTCAGCTTTGTAGATTCGCTCGATGCGTATTATATTTAGAACGTAAACATCGTAAAATACGGAGAAAATTCAAACAGCCAGCGAGAGGGATACGAAGGGACTAAGCTACCATTCGAAAATAATGACAGCTTCTTAGTACATGACGATTTGAAATGCGCTTCTGTTGAATTTTTTTTTTCGCACGTACAGAATTTTTGTTGTTTCGCTCCATTAACGACGATATTTTTTGTCTATGTGTTTTTTTTTCTTTTTTTTTTTTTTTCCTCAACTTCCATTACAATGATTCGTGCAGATATATATCGAGTAGCGTGTAGAATCATCGATGTTTGAAAATTCTCGTTCGAGTGCAATTTTACGTGTCACTTGATGCGTGCTGCGCGCTGTGAAATAATTATCGAGTGAAGTGTTGCCATACTCATCGTTGCTACTATTCTACATCAATTTTTAGGTCTCCAAGTTGGGTAAGTACCTACTCTAACTAGTTTAGCTGTTTAGCTATTTTGTTTGGTTGAAATTTTTCTTTCGTACTATAAATCTGAATGCTGAAAAGAATTATGCTCTTGTTGCTTGGTCTCTGGGTGGTTGTGTTTTTTCCTTAAAAGGTGAAACTTTTTTTTTTTTTTTTTTTTTTTAGCCTGATTTCCTCTGTTATTATTGTCCATAGGAAATCAGACTATTATGGTATGGAGTATCAATTTCATGACCGTTGCTAAAACATCCTGGTAACAGAATTCATTTTGAGATTCTGGATGACCATCCAGACCATTTTTGGATACGTCAGATATATTTATATATTGTGTTTATTTTTTTCCCACTGAAAACTGCAATCATTTACTTGGTTCGACGTTGACATAAATCGCTCAAATTGAATCAATACGCTTAAATGAGCATATAATTAGATATACAGCAGTGTGGATGATTTTGAGTCAAAATTCAGTTATGCCCAAATTGGGTGGAGGGAGGGAGGGGTAGTCTTGAAGAGCTAAATTAGCAAAAACTATTTGTTATTAAACCGGCCTATAGAGAATCGAAATATGTATAATACGTCCAAAAATCACCCCCTCCCCCGTATCAATTAGAAGGGGGTCGGGCTAAAAAAAAGACAGTTCCTTGGCTAACTACTCACCAGATTGAGCTAGTAGGTGCTCTATATGAACTTTTTTGGGGGTTTCAATTTTTCAGCTTCATTTCATCCCATCACAAGCCCCCCAAAACAGTGGGTTTTGGTTAGATTAGGTTTTGTCACCTGAAAAGCTACGGGCAAAAGTTGGTGCACGTCGAATACGGATTTGCAATCGGTGTCAATGTATCTATCCGCAATATTTAAAAATAAATTTGCCCCCATCGCGTAAGTCCGGACTGGAGTCCCAAAAGAATTAGGTTTTGTTGTTGTTCAACTTGGTTCCTCGCATAAAACGCCTCTAAATTGACCGCAGGGCTCGAAATTTGGCACGTAGATTTGGTAAGCGATCTAAACGTGCTTTTTGAGAGTATTTACTTTTCACCCTTTCTACATATTTCTCTAAAGCTTCAAAAAAGTGGTTTTCAGGCGATTTTTTTCCTTTTTCAAGTTTGATCCTCGCGGAACTCCTTGCCCAGTTAAACTAGAAGCTCAAAATTAGACAGGTTTATTCAATAGGAATGTTGGATATACTTTTCAAAGGTTTCAACTTTTCAACCTAGTTATACCTTTTTCCACATCGAACGGTTTTTAGCCTGATTTTCTATATCATATTATCAATGAAAACCAGGCTACTACCCTATGGCAGATGGGGGGGGGTGTCAACAAAATCCGTTTTTGGGTACTAAAAGACCATTACGACCATTTTTGGCCATGTGAGGTATTTGTTTTATTTTATTTTATGGCCCCCCCCCCACCAAATAACATCATTTTCTCAGCTGAATACCTACAAAAATCGATCAAATTTGGGAAATTCGTTTCGATCGATGGCGAATTTGTTGTTCTGGAGTAGAAATGACCACGGGTTAAAATTCAGTGATGCCTAAATTTGAGGGGGGGAGGGGGGAGGTGCTGAGCTGATAAAACTTACAAAAATTGCTCTTTTCTAAACCAACGAATAGATAATCTAAAGTTGTAAAACATACACAAAAATCAGCTCTGTAGGTTAATTAGGAAGGGAGACATGAGGGTTTTCCCCCTTTTTGACCTTGAAAAAAGGTGGGAAATCGAAATTTGGGGTATGCAGACTTAGTAGAGACCATAAACGTGCTTTTTGCAGGTTATGACTATTCAGACCTACTGCCCTCCCTCATGGCCCTAAATATGTGGTTTTTGGGTAGGTTTTCTTGTATTTCGACTTTGTTCCTCGCTTAACTCCACTCTAAATTTACCTAGGATGTTAAAATTTGGTGTGTGGGATCCTGGATGTGCATTACGGGGGTCTCAATTTTTCAGCCTTACTGTACCCCCCCCCCCCCCCACTCTCACAGGCTCACAAATGTTAGTTTTTTGAATTTGTTCCTCGCATAACTCCCCTCCAACTAGAGCTGGTAAGTTGAAATTCGGTATGTAGATTTAATAGGAGTAATAGGTATGCCTTTTGGGGATCTCGACTTTTCAGCTTCATTGCATCCCCCTCAAAGAGCTGCAAAGAAGTTGTTTTTAGTAGGTTTTTTTTTATTTTTTGAGTTCGTTCCTAACGTAACTACCCTCCAAATAGATCTAGGAAGTTGAAATTTAGTATGTAAAAAAAAAAAGGTTTAGTAAGGATCCTAAATGTGCCTTTTAGGAGCCTCGGTTTTTCAGCCTCATTGTACCCCCCCCCACCCCTGTTCTCCCAGTCTCAAAAATGTAGTTTTTTGGCCGGTTTTTCTTATTTTCTGTTTTCGCTCCTCCACTACCCCCCTCCTCTTCCCCAATTGGGCTATGGAGTTGAAATTTGGTACACAAATCTAGTACAGCTCCTAGATGTGACTTTTGGTGATGGCGACTTTTTGGCCGTATTTTACCCCCCCCCTCCCCTCCTCTTCATATTTACACCTGATTAGGAACGATGCTTTTTTCCAATTCACATAATTATAATATTTCACGAAAATCAGGCTGAAAAATTTTCGCGAAGCGATGCTTTTTTTTCCTAATTTCGAGTAATTTTCTCCTTGGTAAAGCTGTGAGTCCGAGATTAGCTATTTTTTGAAAGTTCTAACTTTTCAACTCTATTCGATAATTTTACAGCAATGGTATTTTGGGTAGTTTTTTGTAGTATTTCGTTTTCGTTGGTCGTATAATTTCGCCCTAAATATAGCCTGAAGTCCAGAATTTGATACGTAGATTCACCATGAATCTTAGATACGTGCTTTTTGGAAGATTAAAATAAACTTGTGGCATCCTCTCCCCCCCTCGATTCCATTGGATTAGCAGTCTAACATTCGACAGGTAATAGATTTAATACATATTGTTTATGTACTTTTTCGAGGTTAACTATTTACTCTCCCTCTTTGCTGTAAAGAAATAGGTTCACTTATAACCACATTTTCAACATTTCGCGAAAATCAGGCTGAAAATGTATTTCTTTGCGAAGCTTTTTTTTGTAATGGGGTTCCAAGCTTTATTATAACTTATTATACATACGATGTTCTGTAATCGTTGAAATTGTATAATTAAAATTATCGTTCCCCAGTTACTTTTCTGGTAGTATTATTATACCAGTGTAAACTCTCGGTAAGTTAAATCTACGCACCATTATACGATTCTCCGCTCATTTTCCACCCCACGTAGAATAGATCACCATCCCCGACTTTGGTCCGTGCTTGCTAAAAATCTCACACATCGAATTTGGTACACTTTATCACACTAATCTGCATTTTATTGTACGCACGTGCTACATCAATTTCATAAACTGCTGTTCGAAATAAAAACATAGGAGGTGGTGAATGGAGAGTGGGGTGATGATTCTGTTGGCAAATTCTCATTGTACTTATAACGCATGTGGCATTTCTAACAAACGCATTAAAGTACATAGTTGCATGAATTTCGCTCTCCCCTCCCCCTCCCCCCTCGCCCCTACTTCTGGCATAACGTTTACCTATATATGTACCGGTAGATACCTAAACAAGACCACTCGATCGTTTCGCAGCAAGAGAATTCGTTCGTTATGAAAACAAAATATAGACATGTAGTATATGAAACATTCTCGCGATTGTAAAATTATGACAGAATATACGAAATCTAAGTATGAATAATTGCCAAAATTTCAAAAAGGTTAATAAACTACGTGATATTTTGAAAAACGCCAGCTTGTCTAGCAGCAGTTCTTAAATTAGCGCCAATAAATTGGCCCCTGTCCAGAAAACCAGTCCTCGATATTATAACCATTTCACAATTCATTTACTTAAGCTTACATTTATACGTGTACTTCAGGGTACTACGAGTAGCTCGCTGCTGGTCGAGTGAGCATATATATATATATATATATACATGTATATTATATACCTACGACGAATTTTAGAAAAAAAAATTTCTTTTTAAGGACCCCATCTATCAGTCGCGGTGGTCTGCGTATTTTTTATTCAAAATTGCAACCGTTTATCGAAACGTTTAGTTTGGGACGAGTACAAATTTTTAGCGAGTGTGTAATTTTTTGGCTACAGTTCATCGGGTTCTATTTGTTAAATAATGATGGGGCGAGTCAGGGGTGATTTTTTCGATCGACTTTAACGTTGTTCGTAGAATTTTATGGCGTATTTTATTATAAACGGATGTATTTTAGGCGACCTTCGTTGTTTATATGAGTTTGAATGTTGTCACGTAGAATTTTTTTTTCTATTTTTTTTTTTTTTTTTAGTTAATAATTTAGGCGTTTTACTTTGAAAGATGGTAATAATTTATAACATTGGAAAATATTCGCCTTAATTCATTTTAGGTGTTTTTTCATCGTTTTTGATTTTTTCAAGAGTTCTCAACAAGTACGGAAACACAAAAGTAATATTAATTATTTTGAAAAGATGAGGAAATATTAAAAGTACTTTTAAAATTCTGAAGCATTGATGAACAGTGCTTATTTTGAAATAAATTTTAAAAAGGAACGATTTTTGTATTTTTAACAAATTTACCAATTCCGTATCAGCATCTTTCAACCTATCCAATCCGGTTAGAAAAATAGTCAAAAACCATTTCGATCAATTCCCCCTCCCTACCAATAATCCAATCTCTCACCTTTATAACACTCTAATAAACTACAATATTGATTTACCAACCCTCCTTCATGAACATATCAAATATCCGCCTTGAAAACTAAATATTCCTGAAATCGATTTAACTATGGCTAACTATAAAAAATTCGACCAAAATCCAATCACAATCAAAGAGAAATTCCGCCCAACTTTTGAAAATTACCCTCATTATAAACAATGTTTCACCGATGGTTCAAAAATCCAACCACACTACTCCGGAAATGCATTCTCTATTGACGGGCACGCTCAAAACTATAAAACTAACGCACACTCGTCCATTTTCACAATTGAAATAACAGCCATACTGCATTGCCTAAAAACAATATTTGAAACAAACTCTCGTCATAAAAAATTCCTCATTTTAACTGACACCCTTCCCTATCTTCCCTATCAGCAATTCAAAATAAATTTTCTGACTCACAAATAATCCAAAATATACATAAAATTGTACTAAACATCCAAGTAGGTATTGAAGGAAAAGAAGAAGTTGACAAATTGGCAAAATCAGCACAGATTTACACCACACTAACTCTCCAGAACCCAA
>FIZR01004306.1:0-34907 GCA_900060175.1 Ferrisia virgata
CGTTCCTATTAAAATTAAGAGCTCATACGTGGAGAGAATTTTTTTGAGGTGTCTATCAGCCAGTTTTTCAGGGTACCAAGTGAAAAAAAAAATAATCGTTTTTTTTGACCCACCCTAATGCACACTATCTCGAATGAATTCAGTTTCAAAAAGCGTCATAGCCATTGTTGTATCAGGCACTTAATTAAAAAATTATGATTAGTTAGGCCAGAAAAAGTCAAAAATTTCAGGACAGCCCGAAAAATTGAGCCAAATTAGAGACTCGTGGCAAAAAATTTGAAAGCTGAATTTTTACTTACGTTAAGGTGTATTTTTATGAGATTCTATAATCAGTCAAATTATCAGCAATGTCCATTTCATGACATGAAAACCAAGCTATTACAGAGTATCAAACTATAGTGGAGGGGGGGGGGGTTGCAAAATTCATTTTGGAGTTTTGCAACACCATTACGACCATTTTTAGCAATGTCATATTCATATTTTTACTTTTTAATTTTTTTATTTTTCCCGAAATTAAAAATCATTTGTTCAGCTCGATACTGACCAAAATCAATCAAATTTGGGAAATACTCTTCGATTGTCGGCGGATTTGATATTCTAGCGTAGGAATGACCTCAGATTAAAATTCTGTCGTGTCCAAATTCGGGAGAGGGGTTTCCGAATGGCTCAAATCGCAAAAATTATTTCTTTTTAAGCCAATCAATAAATAATCCAAAGTTGTACAACATATATGCAAAAATCAGCCTCTTAGGTCAATTAGGAGGGGAGATATGAGGGTATCTCCCTTTTGTGACATTGAAAAAGGGTTACTCCTCCTCTATCTCCCGTGCAAATTGATCTGGGGAGTTGAAATTCGGTATGTGGACTTAGTAAGGGTCATAAATGTACCTTTTGGGAGTTTCGACTTTCCAGACTCATTGCTCCCCGTTACAGCTGCGAAATGTGGTTTTTTGGTTAGTTTTTCTTATGTTTTGAGTTTGCTCTGCACATAACTCCTCACCAACTTGATTTACGGCGTTGAAATTTGGTATAAAGATGTACTTGAAGTATTAGATGTGCCTTGGGGAGGGGGGAGGGGTTCCAGCTCCAATATCTAATTATAGTTATTTTATCTATGTGTCTTTACCTTTACCACTGTTCAAGAAAGAACATCCCAGAGTGCTTCTTTTTTTATTTCATGAGTGGAAACTTCGAATATCTCCTTAATCCATGACAGGCATGCTCAAAGGCCGATGGTCTTTTTTTATATCGTTTATTTTTAGCTGGGAAGGCAATACCAAGCGTAGGTGGAGCGAATTCCATAAACAGCTTGGAGTTTTTGCTGATTACTCACCTAAGCTATGTTGAAGAATTTGATTTTTCATGCAAAAATGTGCTTTGAAATTTGTCTCAGAAACTTGAAAGCTGTTCTCAGTGATTTTTTTGCAATATTGTCAATGTAAACCATGCATCGACCTACGGCATCCGATCGATGCGGAGAGGGTATAAAAAATTTATTTTGGAGTCTTAGAAGGCCATTAGGGCCAGTCAGATATTTATGTTCATTTTTTTCCTTCCAAAGACTAAAACCATTTACTGAGCTCAATATTAACGAGATGAATTAAATGTAATTATACGAATGGAGATAACATTGGTTCAAAATTCAGGGTTGTCCAAATTTGGGGTCAGGATGCTGAGGAGCCAAAATCGCAAAAATTGTTCGTATTCGGACCAGTTGGTAGAAAATCAGTATTTAAAACATAACATATTCAGATCAAGTAGGAGAGGAGATATGTGGGAGGACTCTTTTTTAAATTTGAAAAATACTACTCCACATTACTTCCCTCTGCAAATTGACCCAGGCGACTAAAATTTTCTCAGGAGTGTTTTTTAGGAGTGTACACTTTTCAGCTCCCTTGCACCTCTTATGCCCAGAAAAAGTATTTTTTTGGGCAGTTTTATCGTTGTTTGAATTTCCCTTCCAAATTAAGTTGGGTTGTGGAAATTTATCCTAAATCTGTTTTTTAATGATTTTAACTATTCGCGCCAATTATCAACCTCTAATCCGTGAGTTGGTTGAAATTTCCTTGTTTTTATCACGCAATTGTAACGAAAGTCCAAGGTTGTTTTCTTCATTTTCCTCGAACAGGGTGAACTTACGTTTTTTTGAACATGATTTTATAAATATTTGCTAAAAACTTATTTTCAACCAATTCAGTTTTGCTATAGCTACGCTCATTGAACGTTCATCTGCATATGGAGCTGTAAAATTTCGTGATAAAATTCTCTTAGTTGTTACTTTAAATTTCGAAGGTTGATATCCGGTATTTGTAGAAAAGTAGAAGTATTGGGACACTTGAAAAAAAAAAACACATTAAAAATAGAAGTACGCGTTGGATAAATATTGTGAGACAATCGAGAGTTCAGACACCTTTCTTACGTACACAAAGGTCATTCGAGAATTAGCGTATAATCGTAACGAGAGCCAAGCGCACGTGTTTAAACGAAACGATTCGTATGCTTAATATCATTGAAAGAGAAGGTAATTTAAATTAGGTAGGTAGAAGTACTGAGGCCTATATAGATTTGATAATTTGTCACGATCTCGCGCCTTGTACGTACAATCAACAAACGTACTGGTATTATACTTATACGCACGATGTACATCTACTTATTCGATTGTATTATTTAATTGAATATAATATTACAAAAATGATTAATACGCCGAGTGAAAAAGATGTTTAAATGATAATTTTATGCCTCATGTTGCTCGTTTAATTTTTCTAACGGTTTTATAATTACATTTGTAGTATTATAATGTAACCGGAATACATAAAGATGCGGCTGGATGACCGATTAGCCGCCGCCGCTGTATACAGATTTACAAATTCGCGTTCTTATTTTAATAATTTTACTGATTGTTTTCTTTCTATAGTCGTTTATCGAGTTTTTTTTTTTTGTTAGTATATTATACGGTTGTGTCTAAAACTTATATTTGTGTTGTTGGTGCGTTAACTGGTTTTAAGATTTTTTTCTTCCTTCATCATTTGACGTCTTTAGTCTGCTCGTATCATGTCTATTGGCCATTTCGCGTACATGTTTAATTCTACTGATATTTTTCATTCCTTCGAACGAATGGAATGTGTTATAAATCGATCAAAATGTTGGGTTTTTCTTCTCCGTACAGTCTGGTCATTAAATACATATGTTTCTTAGCTAGTGAAATTTAAAAATGAATTGTTAGCTCAAAGATTTCACGCTAGATTAACATTCATCATTACTAATTTGTTGTACGCGTTCAAGATATATGTACCTTTTTAGAAGAGTGTAGATGTGTTTGGAGAATTTTTCATATAGGTACGTCTGTTTGCTTGACACCGTAAAGATAATTGATTGTTGACCGTCGTTAACGATACTTTATTAAAATTTTCACTGTTGCGTTTATTAATGGTAGGATATTTGATTTTTGATGGTCACACTTTATTTTGGTCAACTTTGATCCGCGTGTGGATATTTATTCAATGAAAATTTTATTGAAACTGGAAAGTGACGGTCATGGATCCGGTAATGTCGCCGTTTATCATCGTTATCATTCATTAATAATTTTATGCTGCGGACGAAAACTGAAATTTACGAATTGATAATTTTCTTTTTTTATCATTTTATACGACAGTACTCGATTAGAAGCAACGCCCCGTTTGATTATAACAAATGTGCGTAAACTAATTATTTGTAGTAGGTGTTTACGTTGATAAATAAGCAGTATTATATCGTACCCGAAAAAAAAAAACCTACTTAATAATTCTAACTACATATAAAATATCCTACATTCAAGTTGATGTTATGTTATTTGTTTTAAAAAAAATTCAATTTCAATACATTTCATCTTACTTTTACGAAATCAGTAATTTTATATAGACGGAAAGAATAAGTGTTTTCAGAATTCATGGTGATTCTTTATTCTTTTTGATTGATTTTCTTCGCCTTGAGTTCAATATTAATGGTAAAACAATTCCAACATTATATTAATTTACGTATTTGATTAGGTTTTCATTTTACTTATTGCCTTTATTATTCGTGTTCAAGTGACGCGGTCGTACGGTGAATGGTAGGTGGATAGGTACATGCTGTAGTGTTGAATATTGGTAAAACATTAATTTCGATTTTGTAAATTATAACCTTTCGTATGTATTTACTATTACAAAATACGTATATCGAACGTGAATGTATATTGTTGATTTGTTTCTAAGATAAAATGTGTCAAGAGTCAAGCTATTTTATGTGTATTATTTTGTATAGCGAACATAATTACCTTATGGTTTGATGAATCTGTAAGAGCAAAAAGTTTGAACTGGTATGAAGGGTATGGATCATTGCAATTTAAAAACGTATTATATTCCACGAAGAAAAGTTCTCGATGATGAAATCAAGCTCATTTTCTGAAAAAGTGATGAAGGAGGTGGAGGAGGCATCAACTTTGTTAGGAATTGAATTAGCATTCTAGGAACTTTTTTGTATTCAGTGCTTATGCTTCGTATCATATAAAAATGTTATTTTAGTTTTAGCCGTATAAAAAATACCAAAATATGGGAGCAAATAGTTCAAAATTAGTAAAATCACATCTAGGACACGTACGGAATCTGTTTAGCAAATTTTAGGGTCTTGGCTGAAATAAGATTGAATAGAAACTTAGAACGTAGGTGAAAAACTAACTCGAAAAATGGTACAAATTTTGTTTTGCAAGTCTGTTAGGAGACTAAAAATTCGAAACCCTCGAAAGACACGTGTAAAGCCCTCATTGAGTTTTACATACTGGCAAGTATTAAAGCATTGGAGTTGAAAGCACTAGCGCTAAAGCTTCAGCATTAAAGAAACAGTGTTGTAGCATCGGTGTTAAAGAATTGATATTGAAACACTAGTGCTCGAGCATTAGTGCTGAATCACCGGTGCAATACCATGTGTGTTGAAGCACAAAAAAACCTATGCTATTGAAAGCAGAGATATGGAAAGCACCAGGATTAAAAACATCACTGTTGAAGCACCAGAGTAGAAGCCACTGATGTTGAAGCACTAGTGAGATTTGGACGAACTCGCTGAAACACTAGAAAAATCCCTGTGGGCCAGGATAGTTTGGTGGCCACTGGGCCACTCGAGAAATATTTAACTGTATTTTTCATCCTTTTGAACTCAAATTTCTCAGATTTAGTGATTAAAATACCCATAATAAAAATAGTGTTAAAATTTTTCAATTTTCGCCCTCGCTTCACTTGGGCACCATTCTTTTCTCTTAATCCTACCTATTACAATGATTAGATTTATGGCCATACATTTGAAATTTGTCCCGGCCACTCTAGAAAGTTCATCCAACCCTATGTGTTCCCCAAGTAATTTCGTTCCATTCTCATTCTGTTCTTTCTGTGGTTGTTCCATTCCATTCTTTAATACCTCTTTTTTCGCTAAAAATTCGGCGCATCCAATTTTATTTTATTTTTTTTTAGTTTTTTCCTATATTTTCAGCTCTTCCCTTTTTTAATAATGCTGTGAGTTTGTTTTTAAACATTTTTTATGTTGTTTTGTCTCCTTAAACTAATAATTTTATTATTTATTTCCAATTTGGATCGATTGAAATTTCAATTTTCAAAAAAAAAATATCTTTAACAAATAATTTAAATTTTTAATTAAAATGTAAAAAATTCAAATTTTTAAAACCAAAAGCTTTTTGTCTTCCAATTTTCAGACTTGATAATTTAATAACAGTTGAATCATCAAATTTTGAATAAATAAATAATTTCAGTTTTGGATTTGAATTCCCAAACATTGAACATGTAATGAAAATTTTCAATTTCTGATCAATTCAAAACCAACATTAAAAAATTAAAACAGTGTAGTGCTACATAACGGAACGCTAAAAAATTGATCCGTTTTGTTACGTTCTCAAAAAATCGTTGTGTTACGTTATGTTGCATTCTGTTTCATTACCCAGCAGTGTTACAGCAGTGATGTTGAAGAATCTTTGTTGAAGTATTGGTGTTAAAGCACAGGTGCTACAGCATTGGCTGTAAAGCATCAGCGTTATAGCATTAGTGTAAAAGCAATAGTGTTAAAGTACTGTGTTGAAGTACCTGTATCAAAGCACCAGTGTAAAAACCATCAATGTTAAAGCACTAGTGTTTAAATCAGCGATGTTAAAGCAGCTGGTATTGAAGAATCTTTGTTGAAGCATCATTGCTGAAGCATTGGTGTTGAAGCACGGGTGCTACAGCATCAGTGTTGAGGCAGCAGTGTTGACGCATTAGTGATGAAGCATCAGTGTTATAGCATCAATGTTTGTGGCATTGGTACTAAAGCACTGGCGTTGAGCCAATAGCATATAAACCATTGATGTTGAAACTAGAGAACATTTTTTTTTTAAGATTAAAAAGGCGAAAATCTCTTTACCTCTCCATCCAATAACTCTAGTAGGTTGATTTTTAGATGTATTGTATAACTTCTGATTCTTCATCAATTGGTTAAAAACCAGCTATTTTTTAACTTTTGTTTTTCGCCAACCTCTCTCCAAATTTTAGACAAATTCATCTAATTTGACTCCAATCTAAGTATGCTGCCTGAATTGTCGGTTTCGAGCTAAAAAACAATTTTATCCTTGGAAAGAAAAAAGTGGAAAAAAAACCTGACGTACTCAAAAATGGTCACAATGGTCTTTTGATACCTTGAAATGGATTTTGTGATACTCCTCCCTTTCCCCTTTAACCATCTTAGATTGCTAGACCTTGACAGTCTAATGTTCATTGACAATATGACGAAGAAAATCGCGTTAAAAAAAATTAATAATATGATGGACAGTGAACACATACGTACACAGATAACTTTTAACGTTCTAAATTACCGTGTTGTTTTTTTTTTTTTTTTCGTATACGTGAAATGAAAAAAATGTCAATTATCTCTGTAAACACAGAAAAAAAAATCACGAAAAATTCGGGATATTTCGAATGATAATTTATTATCTTGTATATTCATTTGACAGGTTGTAAAATAACGCACGTTTCGTGGCAACAAAATAAACAATCTTTTCGAACAGGTGCTTTCAAAGTTCGTATAGGTATATGTAACGATATAACGTTCTGTTTGGTAATTTGAAAAAATTTATTCTTCTTTCTCTCGATATTAGGTGTATTAAAATTTTGAGTGAAATAGTTCTGGGTGAATTTCTTCGATGCAATTGGCGATGCTACCGAATACGTGTTATGTTACTTCCAGTAAAACCGGTATAATTTTTGAAGAGTTGATTGTTGGTACATAATTCGAGTTTATGTACCGATGTGGGCTATTTATTACAGAATACAGTAAACTTTGAAGCATTTCAACTTAATTTACATCGAATAGCGATTAGTTTGTATACAAATTTTTCCTAGTTTCTAAAAAAAAAAAAAAAAAAAATAAGAAAATATTAATATTTTCATGTACACAGTATCGGCGTGTGTATAATTTAATAATTCAAAGTATTCGTCCCTCCTTCGATTGTTGTTGTATGTAAGCATAGAATTACATTTTGTATAGTAAAATTAACTTTATCTGTAGCTAAGGAAAAAAAAAAAAAACATTTTTAATATTTTTTAATAGCATTTCATTTAATGCGTAGGTGGGTGTTATAAGCGCCTAACATTGATGCCATAATGATGTACTTTTGTAACTGCATTTTTACTACATGAAAAATAATTTAAAGATGTGAGAAAGAAAACACTCGAAAAATGTTTTTAGGTGCTCATAAACATCGGTAACTCAATTGCGATGCGATCGTAATGTAAGTTACCGGACTCGTGATAATGTTATAAATTTCATAGCCTATGTGTTTACTGTTTACATTCGCAGTAATTACATATGGCGGCTTAATCGAATGTAAAAATAATACTTCTCGGTTTTAAAACAGAAGGACCTGTTTGAAACAAATTGCTGATGGTAGAATTTCGCATGAATTACTGAATAATGCTGTGTAGCACTTCGCAGAATTCGGCCGGAAAGATGATGAATTTTTGGGTGCGTTTTATAGGTATGTGCGAGTACCATCATGTTTTTACCATTTTAGCGAGATTGTGAAAAGAAGCTTTAAAATTTATACCCGCGTGCGAGAATGAAAAAAAAAAAAAAAAAAAAAAAAAAAAAACAACGACGCGACAAAATTATAATTTTTGTCGTGTACGTTATCGATGCAGTCGATATGCAGCTGAACTTTCAGCCTCTTTTAAACTCACAGTATAGTACGTAGAACGCTTGAAGCTGTCTCGTATTCGTTGACATACTTATATATACATGCATGATGCTTTTGATGCTATATGTATTTACAATATGTAATCTAAAATCAAAATTACCATCGTTCTCACTAACCCGCGTCATTGTTGACCTTTGACAATTGATGTACACCGTATTGCAGCTAAACAGATGCCATTTTTAGAAGTAATTACCTGTGTGATGTGCATCACTCAAAATGTACCCAGACATACTACATTTAGCTAGGTGTACATATGTTTGTGTATTATATTTGTAAATTAAATGGAGTTTTGACCGTTTACCTATCACTTACTAATCGTATATATGTGTATATACTTACCTGTGACCTAAGCGATGCATACGTATGTTGATAATTTTCTTCGTTTCATATGATGATTAATTCCACCTTCGGTTGTATAGGTGACTTTTTTTTTTTGAAATTATATTTTTTTTCACTTTTAGCATTTTTATCGTAAAAATTTTACCACGAGGTATCGATCACGTTTTTACTGTATAGTTAACCTCTCCATATTGATTGCAAACTTATCACAAGTTACATACGTATACGTACGTATGTATTTTGTGTCTTTATTTGCATTCGTTGGTATGCTATAAACCTTAATATGCCTACTACTACATATAAGTAAGAGTGAATGATGAATGTGTTTTAGAAAAATTCACCTTTCCAATGCTTTCTTGTTTTCTTTTTAGAATGTCGTTTATATCTATATTCGAGTGATTAATGTAACCTACGTAAATTTATATATAAATATGCGTTGGAAAATAAAAGGGAAAAAATTACCTTCTCAGTTTCAAAAAAAAAAAATCTCAACACGTGACATTTACAACTTTACTTATAAGTATAGATTTGAAAGGTTGTTACAAATTTTTATCGAGTAAAATGCACTACTCTAGGCGCAGATATTATGTCTGGATACTGGCGCATTGCGTATATGTTCTTTCATAAGCATTAAAATGGAAACAAATACGATGTAGGTATTGGCTACCTCGGTATATACGATAGATAAAATCATTTAAAATAAACTGGTTCTGTTCATGAGATGACCTTCCTGCGCGTTTATTTTTATCCCTTTTCTTTCTCATATTGTTACGTCATTAATTTCGGCGCCCGAAGCAGGTGAGAAATTGTAGATCAATATTTTCCTCTTTCGGTTTAGTGGGCTGGTATGGCATATGTTGCTGATTTTAAGAAATGTATAATATTGCTAGGTGCAGGTAGTCATTTGAGCTGCGTATTGTGCAGTCACGTTTGGAGTCGAGTATTTTTTTTTTCCTCAATGAAAAAACCTCGATGGGTGGAGTTTTGAGTGGAATTTATTGGAACAGAATTTGCGTATAATTCGTATCGCTGTATTTTTCCTGGATTTTTGTTTGGTCTGTATATGTTGTATAATTTTCTTCAATATCGTTGAAGTTCATCTTGACTATTTTTCTTTTTCGAGTCTCCCTCATAGGAGTTAAATCTATTCGAAATGTAGCTAGGATGAGAATCAGATTGAAGAAGGGGGGACGACTTGGTATCAACGTGCTACTTGAATTGGAAAAAATCGCTGGTACGGACAGAAGGTGACTTTAAAGCGCATAATTCAGACCATCAAAAGCCACATTTATAACCTCACTAAATCGACATGCCAGATTCATATTCAAGAAATAAACCGTAGCTCGCGATTTCGCTTCGCTAGGGCTGCCTCAAAATAAGAACAGCTGACCAAAAAACTACATTTTTGGGACTTTGAGGGGGTAAAATGAAGCTGCTAATTGGAGACCTCTGAAAGGCATGTCTAGGGCCTATACTAAATCTACATACCAAATTTCAACTTCCTAGCAAAATTTGGAGGGGAATTATACCAGCCAGGAACAAAGTTAAAAAATAAGAAAAACCGACTAAAAAACCATATTTTTTAGACTGTGAGTGAACGCAATATGGCTGAAAAGTCGGAAGCTTCAAAGGGCATATATTGACCCTATACTGAAACTACATACCAAATTTCAAATTCCTACCTCAATTTGGAGGGGAGGTAGAGGAGAAACAGCCCTTTTTCAAGGTCTAACAGGGAATCCCCCCTCCCCAATATCTTCCTTCTTAACTGATTTTGGAGGCGAATTTTTGGAAATGTTATACAACTTTAGATCGTATATCGATTGACTTAAAAAGGAACATTTTTGAGATTTTAGCCCTTCAACCCACCCCCATCCTCCAAATCTGGGCATGACTGAATTTTGACCAGAGGTCATTCCCACTCCAGAACATCAAATACGCTGCCAATCCAAAACTGTTTCCTAAATTTAACCAATTATGGTCAGTATTGAGCTGCGCAAATTATTTTTAGTTTCGGGAGAAAAATACAAAGTTGTTCAGACGGTTTTCGTGAAATATTACAATTATGTGAATTTAAAGACTGATAAGGATGGAAGAGGGGGTTCAAGTGAGCTAAAAAGTCGAAACCCCTAAAAGGCATGTCTACATACCAGATTTCATCTACTTAGCCCAATTTGGCCGGAGATATGCGAGGAATAAATTTAAAAAATAAGAAAACCCCACCCAAAAAATCATAGTTTTGGGTTGTAAGGGGCACAATGTGTCTGAAAGTTTGGAACTCCAAAGAGGCGCATCTATAGCCTCTAAAACGTCTACATCCCAAATTTCAACTTCCTAGCTGAACTTGGTGGGGAGATAGAGGGTGAACAGCCTTTTTTCAAGGTCAAAAAGGAGGGAAACTCTCATATCTTCCTTCCTAATTGAAGTAAAAGGCTGATTTTTAGATATTTTATACAATTTTGGACTGTCTATCGATTGGCTTAAAAAGAAACATTTTTTTCGATTTTAGTACCTCCAGCACCCTCTCCCTCAAATTTGGACACAACTAAATTTTGATCCGAGATCATTCCCACTCCAGAATATAAAATGGCTCGTCAATCAACCCACTTTCCCCGAATTTGATCGATTTTGGTCGGTATCGAGCTGAGAAATTCTTTTTTCAGTTTCGAAAAAAAAAATAAAAATAGAAATAAATATTTTACATGGCCAAAAATAGTCGTAATGATCTAGTTGGGCTTCGAAACGGATTTTTTTCGATATTCTCCCCTCCCCTCATCCGCCATAGATCGATAGACCGTAATAATCTTTTTTTCATTGACAATATGACAAATAGAAAATCAGGCTAATAAATATTTGACATGGTCAAAACGTGGTCGTAATGGCCTTCTAGGACCCTAAGACGGATTTTCTTGATATTTCCCTCCGGATTCGTCATAGGTCGATAAACCGTAATAGCCTGGTTTTCATTAACAATTTGATGTAGAAAATGAAGCTAATGAAAAGGTTAAAGAAAAGTGAAAGTTGCAAGTATTATGAAATCTCAGATCAGCCGATAAACGATACAAATTTGAATCTGAAAAATTTTCTTGTAATTATTTCTCTGTACTTTTTTAAAAATCCAAAAAGTGCGAGCCACCTTTGAGGGCACCGCGGAAATCATCTGTGTTGTTATTTAATAACTTCCGAATGTGTCAAAAAAGAGAAAAAAAAACATTAGGTTATGGCTGTTGAAATAAATTCGTTTAATGAAACACTTACTACGATTATTAGTCATGCTTGATTCTTTAATTGTTGAACCCGCGCTTAAAGCGTTTTGTGTTGCGAAATAGTTCAAAATGATTTTTAATGATCGCGCGTTGGTTGTGAGTTCTATTTTTCTGAATAATTATGCGATAATTATAATTTTCAGTCATTTTTTTTGATCGATGTGGGTTCAAGTAAACTGTATATCTAACGTGTTGTATGTAACTTTGAAATTATAACTGCGCATTGTTGGCTAGTAACGTGTCTCTCGCAGAGTGATTTCAATCATAGGAATTGGTTTAGTTACCACCTATATTTTTTTGTGTTTTACTTTGCTTCTTCTAAAATGGGAGATGCGGTTGATTACGAGATCGAGTATCGAGTGGGGAATCAAATCGGTATCTACTCATTAAAATGACATTAAACTGTGCATTTATGACGAAACCAGCGTGATAATGATGATTTAGTGATATCAATGTTGTAGGTACTCGATTGTGGATTTCTATTGATTTAATCCGTAAAGCGCAAATAATTCTAAATAATGCTTTCTCCGACTTTTTTAAATTTAACAATTGACAAAATTTTGTATTAATTACACATGGCAGTGAAAAAAAATTTCTATATTGTTAATGTAAAATTAAAAGTAACAAAAATGATAAAAAATTCTTAAAATTAATTTTTCATATTTACACAGCAGGAATGTTTCAAATGAATATAAATACTGTTCATTTAGTGGAAAATTTTCCCGAATTATACGTGGCTTTGACTCGTTCCAGGCACAGAAGAATCTAAAATATCGTCAATTAATTTAAGAACGTTCATTTTAAATTTTCTTTTTTGACTTCCATTCATGGTTTTGATATCTGGCAATAAACTTTTTAAAAAATCCAAATCCGCGTCATCTTCGATATTTCTGCGTCTTTTTGCGGCTGGAAAATCGTCTTCATCTTCGTTAGCATTACGTTGTTTGATCTTTAAGGGCTGATTTTGATATGTAGTATCTGAAATCTCTTCTTTGACAGTAACCGTGGTATTTTGTTGAGTATCGGAGTTACTAGCATTATGTGGCATATTGTTAGTAGGATTACAGGTTGTTGGTACCATTAGAGCATAAATCGAGTGCCGATTTTCCGCTTGTTGACTCTGAGTGTTGTTTGCATTTTCATTTAAAAGTTCGCGATTCTGCTGATCGTCGATCGAATAGTGCTCGTTGTCTTCGTGTAATGCATCTATTTCGTCTACGTCGTCGTCGTTAGGTCTGAATTCGTCGCTGAGATTCGTATCGTCTGAATCAATATATACGACATTTTCAGGAGCCGTACTAATTTTATCAATTAAATCGCTGTAATACTTCAAATTGTCCTCTGGAAAACTTCTGACTTTGGTGAATGGTAAAAGATAATCCAAATGTTCCGCTAAATAGTACGGTTTTCTTGCTTTATCTTTGTTTTTTAGTTCTAGTATTTTGTGCTTCAAGTGTCTGGTGAAAGATGCTCGAATATTTTTCCATTTTTCTTTACAATCGTTAACTGTTGAGTAAAAATCGATCAAGTATTAGAAATTTATTACGATTTTGTTGCACAGCGCGGTGCAGTGCACTTTCAAGTACTGATAGAAAGGTGTTGTGTTTATCGCCAAACATAGCGCATTGTTCGCTATTTGGCGCCCTGTAATTATCGAAACGTGACCACGTATCTGAAGGCAAAGATTACAACCGCGTGATTGTGATTATTCAACACCATTTTCATAATTTAAATTCACAGTCGAAGAAAATGATTAAAGGGTCGATACGTATTTCGATATTGTTTAAATAAACTGCACTTTCGATTATAGCTGCCGCGGTATTCGAGAATGTCCAAAAGTGTGACCTGCGTGTATTGTATAGTTTTGATCGAGTATCTCAGAAATCTGGATGACTGATTGCCAGATAGATTTACGTAAGATTGCAATATAATGTAACCCATCCAGTATTTCTTTGCGAGCTTTCAAGTTGTATTGAAATTTTTTACGAATTTTTCTACTTCATTTACATGGCTGTAATTACAATTCGAATTCCTTACCATGGCACGATGCAGCATCTGCTATGGCTTTCCAAGATTTCTCCTGTGACGTCCTCATATTGTAATGACAATCGGCGTGATTGTACAAGCACGGGTGTTTTCGCATCTCTCTCACAAACCAAATATTAAATTCCTGATCATCTTTCATGGCAATGATGTTGCAGTAGGTGCTAAAGAAGAAGAAGAAACAAAAAAAAAAGGTTGGCTATAATTTGACGAAATTGCGGTTGTATTGCGTATACTTATAGGTAGGTATAAGAATATCTACGAAATTTCTATTTTCTACTTTTATTCGTTGAAAAATACACGTTTTCTAGGAACGTTAATTTTTATCGTCGAATTCGTACCTGTACCTTTATAGTTAGATAGAGGGTTAAAGTTAAGTATATGCGTATTGAGTAAAAGTAGTATTGCAGAAATTCCGACTTGGAGTGAAAATTGAGTGACTTGTTTCGTTTTAACGTTACGCTATTATTATCTAATTAAATACGAAAGATACAATAATAAACAATATTCGTAATTCGTGCATGTTTCTTCCTGGTAGCACACGTAGTATTAGAATTGAAAAGTACGATATCCATCATTATCGCAATGATGAGATTATTATCGTACCAAAAAATTGCCAAACAGGATGTCAGAGATTGAGTCGAGATTTGGTCGAGATATTTTGCGATCGTGTTGTGTGCATTAGCTGTTAATATATTTTGATGTTAATTGAATCCGCGTTAATGCAACTTCAACGGATTTATTAATCACTTACCTTATAAATATACCTGTTGCTTAAAATTTCAATTCCGATGTTCTGATTTCAGAATATTGGGTTATGTTTCCCTAAGATATGAATGAATGTATTTAGTTCTCACAATCGTTTCTAAAATCTTTCAAAGTTGAATTCATCTGAAACAATCACACAAACAAATAGATCTCAGTTTGACAGTTCAATATTATGTCAAGAGAATAGCAAATGAAAAAGTTCCCTCGAGGTTGTTTACAGCGCCTACTTAGTCTACATTTTGATTTTAATCCTAATATATTGGCCAATGAGAATAATTTTTGTAATGTTCGGTCATTTTCTCAAAGCCAATTAGATAAATAATTTATCTTAGCGTTCTTATCTTCTAATTAATCCATGAAGTAAGTATTGCGTATAGTTTTGGAATGAAATCTATAGTCGTTTATGACTTGATTTAGTTAATTTCAATTTCAGCGTTGTTAACCTTAACTGCAACTTTGCTCTAGTTAAATATATAAGTAACTGCAATTGAAAGAAAACTAAAACTTGACTGAAACGAACTAAAACAAATATTTATTATGGTTTTGGTTTTCAGTAAGTTTTCGTTCCAGTTTTGGTCTTATATTTTAACTTTCAAAATTTTTTGTTTTCAAAATGTTGCAATGTCCTATCCTCACCCACATGTAAAATTTTAAGAACAACAAATTTGCTCAAATCTTAGTTTGGAATAAGGCACTGTCTACTGCTGCAGTAGAAAACTTTGGCGCATCTTTGTTTGTATGAAAAATTTGCCTATTTTGATTATTTGAAGAAAAACTCATAAAATTCAAACTAATGCTGCTCTTTCAATAATAAAGATGGGTAACATGTGTCTGTGACAAACATTGTAGAAAAATTTTTTGTCTGCAGGCGCATCACTTGTATTGATTATTGGGCCATAACTTTAAAATTGCTCATTGGTCATATTTTTATACGTCTGTACGGCGCTATTATGGATGCTGAAACACCAAGATGGAAATTGTAAGGACACTGTTCACTAATTCTGGTTTGATGGTCATTGTTCAGAAGTTATTCTTTCTGTAGATAGAAATTTGAACGAATCTGCATCGTATTCACATCTGAGATCTTGACCAATCAGAATTAGATACACAGGTTGAACAAGAATTGGTTAATAGCGCTCCTAATGGCAAAGTTTTGAGTAACTCTGCATAAAAAATTTCTATCATCCCATTACCACTGTACCCGCTGATTTTTATTTTGGTGTTTTAGTGTTTAAAGGTGCCACCTTTGAGAGAAAAAGGGAGCTTTGAATGGTACCATTGAACTCACATCTATGGTAATGTCATTTGTTAACTCTATGATATGACATGTTTGTCAGGTTAAAAAATCAAAACCACACTTTTAAACCAAATTTCATTTCATACTTCCAATGTTTCTCCTATGGGTTTTCTTTATAGACACTGAAAATTCAAAATGCCGCTCTGCTGCACACAGGGATCCCAAACAGAAATTTTTTTACCATCATCTTCCCGGTTATGATTTTGATTCTTATACAGTTCCTAGTTATTGTTCCGGTTATAATTTCGAAAATTATAGTGATGCTGTTCCCGTTCCAGAAAATTTTTGGGTTATTGTTCCATGTAACGTTTCGGTTACCAGACATGAAAAACATTTTTAAAAAATAACACAAGATTTTTATTCCAAAAAATGGAAATTTTAACTTTGGAAAAAGAAAGTTTTTGGCATAAGTACCATAAAGATACCAAGTCGGAACAGTAAACTGAAACGGTAAATTCCTTGGTCAATCGTTCCCGTCCTCGTTCTGGTCACACATTTACCGTTGTAATTTTCGTTCTGGTCATGAAGCTCAAAAATTATCGGTTTTTGCCAGTTATTGTTCCGATTTTCGTTCCATTCCGGATCCCTGGGTAGACATGGTGGTGGACACAGACGTGAAGGGATTTGGTAAATAATTACTGGCATAGTTTCCACTAGAGAGCGCTGATACTTGGCTTGAAAGTTTCTCCTGCATTCTGATTGGATGATTTCAACTGACCTCAACTAATGAAAGTTGATAATATTTTTGTTAACAACGACAATTATGAACAATTTGATGTCACAAAACGTTACATCAGCTGATCACCATTATAACTCATGAAGATCTCAATCAATCAGATTTCAGGAAAAATTTCAAAAGAAAGTGTTGCGTGTAAAATCCGGTTTGAAAGCTAAAAAAAGTAATTTTTCCCCCAATTATCAGCGCTCTCCAGTGGGAATTAGTTGAGTAACTATTAACAAAAATGTTCTGTTATCTTCTTCCACTGTGACCAGCAGAGCGGTATCTTGGTGTTTCACTGTCCACTGTTTATAGTTCTCTACTTCTCCTTTCTACAGCTCTTTCGTTTCTTTCTTTTTAGAGTTCTGACAATGCAGTTCTGTTCTGCATCAGATAAAGAAACTAGGAAGTAACAAAAAAAAAAAAGGAATTAAAAAACCAAAACCAAATCAAATGTTAAACTTATAGTTTTGGTGTTGTTTTGTTTTTGGTTTTTTTAGAGGTTCATGCTTTTGGCCATGGTTATAGTTGATTCGCAATTTTTTCTGCTTTTTTACGATTTTGGTTCCATGCACCACTTTGTCGAACTTGTGTTAGCAGAGTTTGATTTTATGATCTACGCTATGGCTATTGGAAATTTTTTTTTAAATACATGTAAAAATTAGTCCTTCTCAGTTCTCAGTTTTCTGATGGAACTGTTGACCGTAAATTGTAATTTGCAAGTGTACCTAGAAGTTTGAAATAACTGAAATGTGTAATTATTGAACATCCATGTTGAATTTCCCATTGACCAGTTTGAGATTGGAAATGGGATTTTAAAAATTGTCTTTCTCTTTAAAGATTCTTTAATGTTAAAATTTCGAGCATGTTTGATTATAAAATTCAAGATCAATTATGAATCTGAATTTTCCTGATGGATGAGAAAAACAAACTACATGTTCATTTCATGTTCATCTTTTCATCAGTTGAATTAATGTTCAGTATAATGAAGCAGTGTCATCACTTATTAATTATTATATATCTGTTGAAGATTAGCATTAGTTCAAATTGAGTTTATTATGGGAATCTCCATAGTTCATTTAGAGATTTCTATAATATGTCTGTTTTCTGGAAATTTTCACCATTATATTACATGCAAAAATGCTGCACGTTATCACTATATCGTCATATGTTTGAAAACTTTTAGTAAATTTGTTACTTCAGTTCCCAAATTCTATCACAGTAACGAAACGAAAATTACCATGTGGGTGATTGAAAAGGATATAAATGTGTACTTGTGTCCGATACTCGAAAATATGTGGTATGTTAACGCCACGTAACTTATCTTTAGTATCAGCTTTTTGAAAACTCACAGCGATGACAATGTCTGTTTGATACTTGATAGAGGGGATCTGGATCTCCCTTCCCTTCACTTATTAATTCTATTACACGTTGAGTTCACATGCGAAGGTACAACTACGTCTGATATTGGTATAGCTAGAGCCGAGCGACGTGACGCGATGTTGCAAACACAAACACATTGCACAGCGAAGCAGACAGACTAGTTCTGTTTCCTCGTTTATGCATAGATTGTATACGCTCACACACATGTAATAATATTATTATGGGTTCGAACTTTGTATACGTTTACCATACTTGCATATAATATCGTATTGCAAATTTATAAAAAGCAACTGTTTTGTAATTCAAAATGAAAATGTAAAATTCGAAACACGGAACAACCGAAATCCATTTTCTAGTGCTTACCATTCAAACATTACTCGAAGCATTTTATTATTAAACTCTATGCGATGTTCGAAGTAACACGAACAGGTCGACTCAAATTATTCATTCGAAACACGCGAGAACGAGAACTGAAGAGAAAGAAGAAGGCGAATGACAGATATAGCATAAAATAACACGAAATATAAAACGCATCCTTTTCCGCTGGTTACTTCGAACTTACTAACATGGCGTTCCGATGTCATATGACATAGTCTGTAATGTTGGTAACGTTGCTTCCATGGTTGTCTGGTTACGTTCCCATATGGTCGCGGTGTTGTCAAATTTCATTGTTTACACCTTGAATAATTCGATTTTCTGTCCATCTCTTGGCTGTGGTATGTGATAGTGTGATTTCGGATTTGATTGATCCCATGATCTGTAGCAGGAGGACGTTTCCATTTGCGTGAAGGAAATAATTAATTTTTTTCTTTATTAAGGAAAAATATTGTACATTTAAAGCTTCGAAGATTATTAATCATTCGATAAATTCGTTACTATTAGATTCTAAAGTAGATTAAAAGTTCTATTTTTCGAAATCGATTTTAGTTTGATATTTACTCTGTTTTTATTTCGCAGACGACACTGAATCAGACAGAACACATCCTGAAACAGATGACGAAGGAATTGAAAAAGACTCAGGCGATTGCGACGATGACTCAAGAAGAAGTAACGATAAACAAATATCATTAGACAAAGTATTAAAAGTGAGTGCTGAAATTTATATCCATTCTTCAAATCTCGAAATGAGTAGATAGCACAGCACCTATAGTCGAATTATTGCAAGAAAAAAAGTCTTCCGTTTGCACCAACTGTAAAAAGTAATTTGACGACTGATTCTTGATCTAGAATGTATTTAGATCAAAATAAGCTTGGGTGCCATTTTTTTTACATCTCTTCGACCTCCGAGGATTCTTAGAAATGCACCTATTTCCCTTTCTATTGGTTCGACAAAAAAAAATTCAAATAAAAGTTTCTTCTTGAAGAATTTGTTATATTTTTGGTTATTACAAAAATTGCATTTGGAACAATCTTTGTGCTCCAAATCTCAAAAATATATCTATCGAAATACTCAAAATCAAGTTATTCACGTTTATTATTAAAAAAAAATCAAACATAGCACAAAGAGTATTTACAATAAAATTTTACACTTAACATGTTGACCACAAAACATCTACTTCTCACCCCTAATGGTAATCTCTTCTTTCTATACCAAGTTAATAAAATGAGTGATTCGACCCTATCAGCAGGTTAAAAAATTTCATCATAGAACATGTTAGGAAGCGCAAGAGCCACACCTAAAAACTACCCTCAGATTTACGTTCAACCGGCTAAATTACCACTATCTGCGCATTTTTCATCGCATCAATTTTATTCAAATTTTCAAAATGCAATTTTTTTCCTCAATTCCCAATTGCTAATAGGTTATGACTTGGAAAAAAATCAATTAAGTAATCGAAAATTCAAAATTCATGTCAAATTATCGTACAAAATGAGTAACTGGATTTTTGGTATTTATGAGCACCCTACTTGTATCTGTCGTTTCAGTTTTTTATTTTTTTGAAAATTCACCTAGCAGACGAACAACTACGTATTAATAAACGCAGGGAGAAATTTTCTAATCTGCAGACAGGGTCGAATCACTTATTTTGAACCTCGGTAAAGGGGATAAGGGGTTGTTTGTGGGGCTGAGGGATGAGTGCATTGCGGTAAACATGTTAGATGTAAAATTTTATTCTAAATGCTTTTTGTGATCACTAGTTTTGTGCTTTATTCGGTAATTTTTATAATAAACGAGAATGATTTGATTTTGAGCATTTCAACAAATATATTTTTGAAATTTGAGGAGCGAAGGTTGCTCCAAATGTAATTTTTGTAATAACTAAAACTGTAGAAAATCTTTCAAAAAGAAAATTTTACTTGAATGTTTTTTTTTTTTTGTAGAAGCAATAGAAGGGAAGTTACGTGTATTTCTAAAACAGGAGAGTGGATCGTCGAAGGGTGAGAGACTAGAAAAAAATGGTTCTCGAGCTTATTTTTGGTCCAAGTCTAAATACATTCCAGACTAAGAATCAGTCGTCAAATTACTTTTTACATCATAAGCGAACACTTGAAGTCTGTAATTCGACTGGTACTGTAACGTAAAAGTGCAAGCAATGTAATGAAAAAATCTAAATAACTTTAGGTTTGCGAAGACCATGTCGGAGCAAGTAAACCAGAAGAAGCAGACTCGCATTACCGAGCTGTGTGTAGAGCTCTAGTCGCTGAGGCTTTAGAATTATCGTCGTTTTTAGAAAAAGTATCCGAAGGTACCAATGATCTTCGCCAAAAAGCCGACACACAAGCTTCTTCGGAAGCCTTAGATAATTTAAATTTCGAAGATTGGGTGAGTATGAGAATTACGCTTTAAAACTTTCGTTTTAGAATGTCAAGTAATTTAGCTGTAAGGTTTAATGCTATTTTAAAAATCGAAGGTGGCTGAACTTTTATCTATAACAAGATACAATGTTTGTGTTTTACATTACACGTCACCACACCTGGCTTCCGTTTCTCTTATCTTAATTCTATGATTTTGTTAACTGTTTAACATGGGGTTATGCTTGTTATTGTGTGTTATTTTTATTTTTTTTTTTTATTAATATAATACCTAAGGTCGATATCAACGTTTGGTATACATGTGTATTGTAAGTACACGTGTTCGAGTATCAAACTTGTATCGAAAATTTAGTTGAAATGTATCAATACTTAATTGAAGGGTTCATATAATTTTTATCCAATCTTATAATAATATGTAGCATTACTTAGTCGTGATGAGCATCTGAGCACGTTTATGTAAAGTTTGAAATACGATATCAATAATGATACAGCTTAAATGGCCGCATAAAGTTAGGTAAATGAAGTCGGTTGGCAGAGGAGCATTTGACTGGTCGTCGATAACAATAGTTCGATTTACGCGAATAAGTATTCGCCGGGGTGTAACAGGTCTTTTTTTTCTCTTCGTTTCCTTCTTTTTTTTTTACGAAGAGTGAACATAGTAGTGTGTACATTACATGTATAGAAACCGGCTTCAAGAGTAAAAACAGGTTAATCCGATAACAGCTGGCCTATCCCTAACAGTGAACGCTGCCGGCGAAGACGTGAATCAAGTCCAATAGTCCGCCTTAAGGTGCCCATTAATCCATGAGGACTACCAAAGTACCCCCGCTTAATGCCGGTTCCCACGGTGAATGTACTAGTCCATTGTCTTGAACTTCATTATGGTTGTAGTGTCCGCCAGTGTCGGCAGGTCATAAACATTACATTATCATTATCATTACCACACACTGTGGTGTTATTATTGTATAGATCGGGGGATGAGTACATTGCTCGTATAGTGTCTTCCATATGTAAGAATTATTAAAATGATTTTTTTTTTTTTTTTTTCAAAATTAAAATCGAAATAATTACCTTTATTCGTACAATTGTATCGTGGCTCACTGGCTCTGTTTTATTACTTCATACGATGATTTTACACGTATATAGCCGATAGCTGTTCGATTGTAAACTTGACCCAGATCCTTATACGATGAGTCGATCGTGTACTTACTTCTATTGTAAGCGTCGTAGTTTTTAATTTAGTATTCTATTTGAAATTTCAAATTATTTTACCTATTCTTTATTATTTTTTTCTTTTTTCAAACTTTGCATTAGGCGATTTGTATACCGAACTCTACGTTACAAGTATGTATTTCGAAATTTACTTATAACTTCTCCTACTCCTTATTTTGAGTTTTTTTTTTTTTTCGCCTATCTATATACCAACCTACCTATCTATTTTTTCTTTTCAAGTTTTTAATATTCGTAATTTGATATTAACGCACGCTTGATATTTAGCAACTTTATTTAATTGTTATTTTTGTAGCTACATGTACGTCTACGTATTACGTATCTACTGTACACAAATCGTAGCTAGCTAGAGAGGCATGTTTTAAACGTGTTACAGTTTTTCCATCGTTTTAAAAAATTCAAATTACACGTTTACTTTTGGTATAGGTTTTTTTTTTGATTTTTTTTTACAAGAAAATTGATATAGCGTGATGTTTGGTAATTTTACGAAAAATGTAACGTCTTAACGACTTGCTATACGATGGAATTCACGAACAGATAGAAGTATTTTAGATTGAAAAATTTCACGCGTCTAGGATTAAAAGTACCTATCTAGTTAAAATTGTTAAAACGTTACTACCGTAGGAAATAGTTCCCTGATAATTTTAGGTGATTTTTTTTTTCTCTCAAACTGCTGATTAAATCTGTTTGCCAACTGAGCTAATTGAAATTACTTTATTTTTCGCTTTTTCGGTTCTTTTCTTTTTACATTTATTATTTTATCGATTATTAGTAATAATATTGAATGATCGATTTTTAGTCGTCAAGCCATCGCCTTTTTTTTTTTTTTTAAAAAAACAGTGTAATATGATTTTAATATCGTGTGGGAATGAGCATGTCGTAGTTACTTCGTAGACCCTTGGCATAGTGTCAAAAATTAGAACCTGTTTTCTGTTTATTTGACCGTTTTGTTTTTCTAGTAAAAATAAAATTCACTCCGAATATTTGTACATTTTTTAAAACGTTCACAAAATTCCATTTACTTGAGCGAAAAAAAGAACCAGACGTGCGAAGCAAATTCCATTCTTCAACGTGTATCGCACTTGTAACTGCAAATATCCCAGGCTATCCTTGATTCCGTCAAACGCCAAGTCTTTCTTAAATGTAACGTATTCTACCAACCTGATCATCATCATCATCCTCCCTTTCTGTTCCGTTTCGTTGCTTTTGTAGGATCAGTATTATTCCGCATTGTGTTCTTGTATCCTTTAGATACATCTAGATGAAACATCTGTTCGTCACATTTACGATTTTCGCCAGCACAGCATCCATGTTCATGTTAGAAGCGTAAGGGATGATTTCGGTCGAGTAGAGAAGGATGCTAGCAACATAAGTCAAGTTTTTTCGTAACTAATTATAGAATTGAAAAAAATTTATATGCATGAAGTACGATTCATGTATATGAACTTTGTACTTGAAAAAAGGAGGCAAATATTAATTTCTGCGTTGGTATCGAAAAATCCTTGTGTATTCCTGCGATGTACCTAGTACCTATACCTATACCTACCTACCTCGCAGCAATCAAACATTCTTACACGCATAATTGTCATAAAGAAAGAAGAAGACGAATAAAAACAAAAAAAAAAAAAAACATAGTTTTCGTGAAATTATTAATTTTCCACGCACGAACAAACATTTTATATTTAAGATGACGAATAACTGATAAAACACATAATTTTTACGTTATTTTTTGTTATAGGCTCGTTTATGGATGCAAGTGATTCGCGAACTGCGCCATGGGGTGAAGTTAAAGAAAGTGGTTTACAGTCGTACGCCCATCGAGTACGAATTAACTCCATACGAGATACTCATGGAAGATATCAGATCTCGACGATATAAATTAAATAAAGTTATGGTTAATGGAAATATACCGGCACCTGTTAAAAAAGACGCTCACGCTATTATTTTAGAATTCATCAGATCAAGACCACCGTTAAAAAAAGTAAGATCATAGTTGTATTTTTGTAATAGTAGTGGTAGTAGTAGTAGGTATATATGTGTCACGTATAAGAACGAAAAATCATTCGCGGGTTCATCAGAAAGTTCATCTTTGTTCTTGGAATATATTTCTCGGCCTCAAAAACTCGGCAGTGTTTTGCTGAAAGGGTTGCGATTGGTAGTTAATCGATGAACTGTGGCCATCGTTCGGATAACGAGCTCCTTTTCATCGAACTATTGGAGAGGTTTGTGAGGTTTTTATCAGTAGTAAGTGTTTTAATTATGGGATTTCTTATGCCCTAAAAGGAACGAGTAATATTTGGAAAGAACTACGAGGATTGTAGATGGTTGATGAAGGTTTCACGTAGGAATACTTTCGTACAGTGAACGAATATTAGAACAAATTTTGCTGTTGTATGTTGGTTTGATATGTGGATTTTTTTTGGGGGGCTAATTTTCTATATCATATTGTTTATGAAAAACAGGCCATTATACGATCTGTCGATTTACAACATCTGAGAGAAAGGGGGAATATCAACGAAATCCGTTTCGGGATACTAGAACACCATTGCGACCATTTTTGGCCGCATATTTGGTGTTTATTAATTTAATTTTTTCCCCGATATTGAAAAATTATTTGCTCAGCTTGATATTTACCAAAATTGATCAAATTTGGGGAATGGGCTCCGATTGACGCGCCATTTGATATTCTGGAGTGGGGATAATCTCGGGTCAAAATTTAGTTGTGCCCAAATTTGGGGGGAGAGGGTGCTGAGGGACTGTCATTTAAAAAAATGTTCCTTTTTCAACCAATCAATAGACAACCCAATGTTGTATAACATATCTAAAAATCAGCCTCCTAGGTCAATTAGGAGGGCAGGTGTGAGGGGTTTTCCCTATTTTGGACCTTGAAAAAACACCATTCCCTTCCTATCAGCCCACCAAATTGAGCTAAGTTGCTGAAATTGGTATGTTGTGCCTTTTGGTAGTTTTGACTTTACAGATTCACTGCGTCCTCTTACAGCCCAAAAATGTAGTTTTTTGGTAGATTTTTCTTATTTTTGGAGTTTTTTTCTCGTACAGCTCCCCCCCCCCCCCCCCCCCCCCGGGTTTTTTTCCCGTTACGCCCCCCCCCCCCCCCTCAATGAGCTAGGATGTTAAAATTCGATAAGTAGATTTAGTAAGGTTCCTAGATGTGTATTTTGGTGGTCTTGACTTTTAGCTTCATTGAACTCTGCCCAACCCCTTTTACTAATATGCTTTTTTTCAATTCACACAATAGTGCAGTCGAATTAGCATTAAACAAAGGAAAAATTTATGGTCAAAATTTTTCTTCACAGGATTGTAGTACACCACTCCCTAAACAACATATCCGAAATCGTCCGAAATGGGAATGAAGCTTTATCTCCAATATTACCATTTCTGCCCCAACCAAGATTTTCTGAAAAACTACGAAGAAAATGTTTTTGAAAAAAAAATCTTCCTGAAAAGATTGTAGGATATCAATTTTAAATGGTTGAATGCACTGTTTCAATTTCACCTTCCATTGGCAATTTGATGTTGAATGAGAAAAAAATATCAATGATTCAGAGTTAGATAATTGGGAGAACTACACTGAGAATAAATCCGTTTTATGAAATTAAAGTTATTTTAAAATATTAACATGCATATTGTATTTTCATTCGAATAGTGATTCCTTTAACATGAGATAACATAACATCTATTCCTTGTAATTTTTGCAAAATATGCTAAAAGAGGAATGAGCCCGCGTGTCTACGAGCGTTGGCCACTGGTTCTGGCGGCGCGACAGAAACATCACGCGGAACTTCACGTTAGCGTATAACGTGTCCTTTTCAAACTGATTTTAATGTGTTCCAATCGATTTTTGAAAAAAATATGTAATGACTTTTTTTATTGTAAATTTGACCAGCTATATCTTTTGATCCGACTTTTTTTTCCTATCACGTTTAGGAACAAAGTTAGACAAAGTTAATGATAAAAACCTTGTTTTTGGGGTAGTAATGGAGATAGTCTGATTTTGGCCGATTAGATATACTGTGATGGGGCTGGTGTGCTATAATCCTGTGAAAAAAAATTTTAGCCATAAATTTTTCCATTACTTTTTCACTTTTTGTGCTAATTTGACTGGACTACAATTATAATACCTCACGAAAACCAGAATGAAAAAGATTTTTTTTTATTTTTTTTTCCTCAAACCTAAAATTATTTACTCAGCTCGATACCAACAAAATTCGATCGAATTTGGGCTATAGGCTTGAATTGGCGGCAGGCTATATATTTTTTAGTAGGTATGACCTCGGGTCAAAACTCAATTATGCCCAAATTTGAAGAAGGGAGTGCTGAAAGGCACCTAGGTCAATTAGAAGGGGAGATGTTAGAGTTTACCTCATTTTTGACCTTGAAAAAGTGCTCTTCCTCCCCTATCACCCCTCCAAATTTAGTTTTGGAAGTTCAAAATTGGTATGTAGACTTCGCAGGGGGCCTTAGATATGCCTTTTGAGGGGTTCGATTTTGTAGACCCATTGCTCACCTTATAGTCCCGAAAAAGTAGTTTTTTGATCGAGTTTTCTCATTGCGAGCGGCCCTAACGAAGCGAGGACACGAACTGTGCCATTTCTTGTATATAAATTCGGTATCTAGATTTAGTGTGGGATTCTAAGTGTGGTCTGTGATGATATAAATTATGCTTTTTAAAATCACCTTCCAACCCGTACCATTGATTGCGATTTCGCAAGAATTAGGCTGTCAAAGTATCGCTATTTTTTTTTTTTTTTTTCAAAGAAATACCGAAGATACATAACAGAAAAAAATGAACAAATTTATTGGGGGGGGAGGGGGGGACGGAATACCAATTATAATTTCTTTTCTTTTTTTTTTAATTTATTCTAATTTTTTCATTAAAAAAATTGGTAATTGAAAAAAACTACTTTTCTCATTTCAATATTTTATAATTAGTTTCCAAAATTTTATATCGCCATATTCTATCACACGCTTTTTCCAAGTTGAAAAAAACTGCGTAAAGATGCTCCTTATTTTGGAAGGCTGTAAGGATATCTTGCTGTAGGCTAAGTAGGTGATCTAACATAGATCTATTTTTCCTAAAACCTGACTGTGATACATCTAAAATTTTATTTTTGTCTAAATACCAGGTGAGACGATTTTTAACCATTCTTTCTATCAATTTGCCCATGACACTAGTTAAAGAAATAGGTCGATAATTTTTTTGTTGGAAGATGCGCTTCTATTCGATTTTTGAATAGGGACAATGGTGGCTATTTTCCATGTATCAGGGTAGGAATCATTAGACCAAAGATTATTGTACGCATCTAGTAATTTGTAAGTTTCATTTTCGGGTAAATTTATCAACATGCTTGGATGAATATTGTCTGGACCTGGAGACGTTTTTTTCTTCATTTTATTTAAACAATATTTTAATTCCGAAATACTGAAAGGAGTATTATAATACTCATGATTTGTAGATTCAAAGTCAAGAAAATTTTTTTCCCTGTTCGTTTTTTCTTCTAAAAAGGATTGTTCGTAGCTACTATTTGCAGATACCTGAGCAAAATATTGTGCTAGGCAATGCGTTTTCAAAAACTTAAATTTATGCAATATATAGTGCATAGATATAAAGTTGGAAAAAAATGCAAACGTTAGAACTTCGTGAAAGGAGAACAACTTCTTGTATTTTTTTGTAGGTAGGGCGAATGTTTTACGATGAGATAGAGCATTACCTTGTTTATTTGAACGACCGCTACGAGCCTGGCGCCAGCGTTGTCTTCCACGTTTGTATGAGATTATCTATCAAATGACAAATTTTATGAAAAATCTGAACTCGAACTCCTGCAATAATATGAAATTTTTTATCAGTTACAGTGCCTGATTTGATAGGAGATTGTACGTATATATGAGGAAAAAGCCAAAGTTGAGCTATGTATAAATATATACGTAGTTGTATGCGCTCGAATGATTTTCCTTTTTTATGATCTGCTATTTGATTTTCCGAAGTATATAAATAATACGACATTGAAATTACTACCCAATTGAGTTAATATTTTGTGTAGAAATTATTATGCATCTGAAATATTTCTTTATCGAGATAAATTTATCCTTCGGCGATAAAAGTTTTTTTTTTTTTTTTTTAATTTTAATTTTAATACCTGTCACGCGATGCAATGTAGTCGAAGCTAGTTCGACGATGAAAATAAACATACCAAAAAAGGGGACCATAGGCCTATTTCCCGCATTGAATGATGCACTTGAAATGAGAGAAAATTAGATACCATTTTATACTTATTACATTAAGAGAAGCACTTATCACGAAAATATAGGATTTTATTGGTGTAGTACTACTACTACTCACTTATAGTATGAGTATTTCGGTTTACGACTGTTGTTGGTATTCGGATGACCAACCTTTTGTCAATAACGAGCTTCGGTTATTATATCAGAAACATCAACGATCCGTGTAAAGTATACGCCCTAAAATGCACAATAATAGCTTTCAAAATGACCGGATGGTTTGCATTAATATTCATACCTTTTCGGTAGGTGTGAAACGAGTGCGTGTGGGCTTTTGGCCCACCTGTGCCTGGTGCCAATGATGCTTAGTTGCTAAATTCGTAGGTCGTCTTTTTTTCTCTTGTCATCTTTGTGTTGTTTTTTTTTTTTTTACTCATTTTTGGTGGAATTTACCAGCATGTTGTGTATGATTTTTTTTTTCCCTGTCAATATTGGTATTTACGTCTTTCTTTATACAAAATAAACAATCGATGTAGGTGAGAATATGAATAATGCGGATAAGTGGTAATGCTATCTATATACCTATAATGCGTATGGATCTTAGTTATGTTTATTTAACGGAATTTTCGTTTATTCGAATGAGATATTGTTTTATAGTTAAATATGTAGGTAATGAGTATACTTAAGTGTGTAGTAGGATACAGATTGCATATGTGTGCTGGAAAATATCCTCGTAGACGTAGAGGTGTAACGTCTGTCTGCACTAGGCAAGATGAATTCTTTATTACGCATATCTATGCAGTAGCAAAAATATCGCTTTGTGTGATAAAACTTTTACGCGTACCAACCAAGTTTTTTGCAGTAAAAAGTGAAATACTCGTTGTAGGTATCTAATACAATACCTGCGATAAACTCTCGTTATTATTCTAGTCTGCAGTTAAGAAACTTTACCACTTATGCACACTTGTGTAGCGTATTGAGCCAGCTAGTATTATACATATTTCTTAGCGTTGCGTTGAGAAGAATTTATATATAATATTTGCTCGGGCGAATAGAAGAATAATTCATTTCTCTATCTGCAATGCAAACGCTTATACCTATATGTATAGATATACATATTCGCCTCGTATGGAGTAGATTAACCTGCCATATCGCCTACAACTGAAGAATGCGGTTGCTGCGTATCTTCTCCCGGTCTAGATTATTCAAAATGCGATAAATTAAGGGGAAAAACGCGTTTTTACTTCGAACGAATATATTAATTGCTTCAAAGGTTATAGTATCCGGTTGCGCGTACTCTATATTATGCCATAGGTACTGCATACAATGTAAACAAATCATTAGTGTGAGCTTAAGATGTACCTAAAGCTGGACCTAATGTGGTATGTAAACTATGGGTGGTGCGATTCGAAACAAAAATTCCAATACGTAGGTAAATTATACTCGCTCAATTCCGAAATATTAATTTATTTCACGTATATTTATCGAATGATTTATCGTGCAAAATGTATTGTTTACCGAGGGTGGTCTTCATTGAAAATAGTTAGCAACGTTCCATCTTACGAAAGCTGCCGAAAATGCTGCTGCAGTAATCAGCGTAGGTGTCTTTATTGTAATTGAGATGGTTTATGTACTACGTATGCAGCATGTACTTCCATCTTTTTTCAATATTCTTTGCACGCTGCTCGTTGTAAATTTTTCTACACATTTTGAACTGGTTCCAAACGTGCTGATTACTCTAACAAAAATGTTCATGCGTTTATGGTTAACGTGATTTATAGTCTAGTTTTTTCACTTTTTTTGATAGGTATTTACGTGGTAGCCATCTTGTTTCTCCCTGCGAGGAGTGACGCGAAATTTTGACGTTTATTTTCATTTGCCACGAAAAGTTGATTTTTCAGTCGGATTTTCTACGTCATATTTCCATTTTGTCAAAAAATTTGGCTATATTGGACTATCGATCTGCGGATTATGGGAGGGGGGAGGGGTCAATGAAATTAATTTTGGAATCCTAGAAGACCATTAGGATAATTTTTAAACGTATCGAATATTTATTGCTATTATTTAGTTTTTATTCTGATTTTCTTTGTCATATTGTTAACGAAAATCAAGCTACTACAGACTATCGACCTATTGACCAGGAGAATTAGCATTAAAACTAGAAAAAATTGGTATCTTCGACATTTTTGTTGTAAATTGTTCTAAAGGAGCTGGGGGAGGGCGTGTCTCAAAAATTCGGCTTTGTTCAAAATATTGAATGGTAAGCAGTGTAGAGGTGGAATGATTACAGAAATAGATTCCTGACAAAATTCCCGCCAAGATGACACCAAACTTGACCCATCTTACTTAAAAGGAGGACCCAGTATGGAGGTGCAAAAATGACGTAATTTTTACCATTGACTAGAATACAAGAGCTGAAAATTTAATTCAAAACCTGAGAATTACCTCCGAAATGTTCCTTGAAGATTGAAAATATGGTCCCCATTTGATACGTAGAAAGTTCCAAATTCAGTTTCATCAACGGTGCGGGAGGGGGCACCTTTCCTCTTTTAGTAGAATTTGGACAACTGTAGGGCTATTAATGGTACAAAAGTGAAATTTGGTATGATTGAAGAGAAAAATATTTGAAAATTTTGGAATATGGTAGGCATTCGATGTTTTCTATTGGAGGTTGGGATAGGGCATTATGAGATACCAGCTCCTTCGAGAATTCTTATATAGCAATCAGTACGTTCTTGGAGTTGATTTCATATAAGTCAACCCAACTGAACACGAATATGACATAACTTTCCAGATGCGATCAAAAGAAGTATCCTAAATTTGGAATTCCCATTCTACTCTGCATTTTAGATCAAATTTGAAAAATATCCGAAAACCGTAGATTTTTGCGTCTAGCTCAAAAACAAGAATCCCAGTAGTATTTTTAATGCGACATTTGAAAAGTAGAGGTAAAAAAAATTACAGATTTGTGCATTTCGTTAAGTTTCACACGCCTTTAAAGCTGAGGAGTTGTGCACAAAAATGTCGTAGTTTTTACCATCGCCTAAAAAAAACTAAAAATTTGACACAAAATCTAAGAATGTATTAACACCAAAAATGTTCTCTTCGCATCAAGCGAGAACCAGATTCAACCTTCGAGAACATTTTTTGTGGTAATTCTCGTATTTTGTGCAAAATTTTTAGATTTTTTTGGCGATGGTAAAAGTTACGTACGTCATTTTTCGGTACAACTTTAGGGGCTTGTACTGGGATACATGTTTGTGAGCTAGACGTGAAAATCTACGTTTTTTGGGTATTTTTCAAATTTCTGTTTTTTTAATTCCTCCTCCTTCTCCTCCTCCTCTCTCCCCTCCCAATTAAAATAATTTCAGCAGCTTGATATCGAACAAAATCGGTAAAATTTGAGCAGTAGGATTAGGCTGGTGGCGGATTTCATATTTTTAAGTGAAGATGACCGTAGGTCAAAATTCAGTTATGCCCAAATTCGGAAGAGGAGGTGCTGAGGGCCTAAAATCGCAAAAAATTTTCATTTTTAAACTAATCGATAAAGAATCAAATGTTGTATAACATATCCAAAAATCACATTACCAGGTCAAATAGGAGGGGAGATATGGAAGGGGGGGGGTTTCGCTTTTTTTGAACTTGGAAAAAGGCAGCTACACGTATTTTTCCCCTCTGAATTGAGGTTGGAGTTAGAAAATTTGGCATGTATAATTCGTAGACGTCCTATAGATGTACATTTTGGGTAGTTTCGACTTTTCATTGCAATTGCACCCCCTTTAAAGTCCCAAAAATATAGTTTCTTGATTGATTTTTTTTATTTTTCTAGTTTGTGACATGTATATCTACTTGCCAAATTATGCGGGGGTAGGGAAGGGGGTTGAAAGTTGGTATGTACCCAGATTTAGTAGGTACTCTTGGACATGCCATTCGGAGGTTCCGACCTAATGTACAGTTCCGAAAAAGCACGCGTATATCCCTTTTTAAATGAAACAGTAAGAAATTTTCATGATACTTTATGTCTCTCTATGGAAATCTAGCACGACCTTATCATTATGGCCCGTAGCCAGGGGTTTGGGGAATGCTAGCGCGTGCACAGCATCCCCTTCGAGCTAAACTAGGCAACCCTTGGGAAAATTTCATCAGCATAGGAAATGATGATTTGTTAAGATACTTATATTTTTGATGGTATTAGAAAACTTCGATTGTATACTGAACGAAACTTACCAATTAAGAACACTTGTCCATTGCTAATTAAACCTTTGAAAAATTTGTACAATTTTTTTTCACCCATAGGACTATGGAGTAGCCAAAAAGAGCTCAATGAAGGTTTCCATTTTGAGGATCTAAATTTATAAAAATCAGTGAAGTGATACGTCCTGGAATGCCCTAGCGAAACGACGAGTGTAAAATTTTGATAAAATGAACATTTCAAAGATCAAAACGTGCATTCTGGGATGTGTTTTTCTTGAACAGTGGTAAGGCTGCACGTAGATATTGGAGTGAATACCTGAAAACCCCAAAAGGTATATCCAAGACCCATACTAAATCTGTATACCAAATTTCAACTTCCTAGGAACAAACCGAAATGATAAGAAAATTTAACCAAAAAGGTACATTTTCGGTGCTGTGAAGGGAAGCGATGGATACGAAAAATTGAAACCCTCAAAACACACATATACGGCCTATACTATGTCTACATACACCAAATTTCAACTTCCCGGCTCACTTTAGAGGGGAGATAAGGGAAGAAAATCTCTTTTAAGGTCAAAAAGGTAAAACCCACTAATATTTCCCTTCCTAATTGACACAGGAAGCTGATTTTTGGATCTTTTATGCAACTTTACGTTGTCTATTGATTAGCTCAAAAAGGAACATTTATTGCGATTTTAGCCCCTCAGCACCCTCTCCCCCAAATTTGTACATAACTGAATTCTGACCTTGGGCCAATAATGGTAGTAATGGTTTTCTTATAAGATCACGAAACGGATTTTGCTGATTCTCCCCTCCAACCTCATCTGCTGTAGGTTGATAGACCATTACAGCCTGCTTGTGATTGGCAAATGGGGCTAAAAATTGGACATGAATACAAATTTTTTCAAGTTTTTGGGTCGGGGGGAGGTAGGAGGGGGGTCAGTCTCTAACTTTTCTTAGCTATGCTACTGTCATAGAATGTTTATCTAGCATCTCTTGGTAATCAGTCGGCATTGATTTGGATTTTCCAACCTTACTGACTCGATACGTTGGAATGTCACGTTTATAATACTAGCATTATGCGCTTACTGCGGTACGATCAATATACCCGCGAGTTGTTAATGACTTAAACATCTAAAATTATACGTACAGTTTTATCGAATTATTAGGAAAAAAAAAATAAACGAATAACAGCTATCAAATGGCACAATTATATAACAGTAGCATAGTCCAATGGTCATCTTAAACAGGACTAGCGTATAGTCTACTTCCTGTCGTATTGGTACCTAGCTATATAGCATTCTGCCTATTTCCTGTAAAACGAAACGCGATTATATCATTATTGTTGGTATCCCAAGTATATATATATATATACTGTAAGTATATTTTTTATTCGAACAAATGTGTATTTTAAAAATATAGTGTAGGTTTATGCCGGTGGTTGTGGGATATGTGCTACGAGTATTATAATTATGCGTTGCCTGCAGCTTCATCATCATGTTCTTACGATGATATTTTCTGTCGGATTAATTAAAGGTTGAGCGCGATGCGTTAAGCGTGATTAAATAACGCACCGGTTGGTATGTTTCGCGTTCGTTGATTTTTTTTTTTTTTTTATCAACACGTTCGAGCGCTTTGGAATTGTTTATTTTTCGGTTTAATAATAATGTAAGTCTAAGTATGTGTATGCAATAAGTGGATGTAACGATGTTAGAATCATGTACTTATCAGTTTTAAAAAAGGATTATTGAAGGAATCAAGATACGAAAAATATTTAGTACGTTCGTTGATTGTTGGTTTTATGTATTTTTGGAACTGAGAATGAGAAAAGGTGGCCATTCTTACGGTAGACGTACGAGTTGAATTTTGTCGTAAGGTAGAATGCGGAGTGAAATTAAATTTTCCAAATTACACAAACGTGTGCCAATGGTTTATGTCAACATAGTCAACTTGTAATAAAAACGATAAGTTATCGTGAAATTGTCGTGGAACGTACAATATGGATTGCAGTGAAAGTGAGATAAGACGAAATGAGAAAAACCTGTGAGCCAGGGATATTGTGTTTTTTCTTAAGAACAATAGATTTCGTCTCTCTCCGATATGGATTAAAAATTTCAAAATTACTACAAGTTCCCCTTGTAGTCTACAGTCCAAACCCAGAAAAGTGCTCTAGAAAGTGAATATGCTATGCTTTTTTGGGGAACGAAAAAATCAGTTGGTTTCTTGTGGGTATAGGTGGGACATTCACCAAAATGGGGCCTAAAAACCCCCATTTTTTCAAGTTGACGGGGAACAAAAATTCTTTTTGCAGTTTTATATAGCACATACTCACCCGAGTCCAGGTGTTTTGTTTCCTTGGGCATGGTCACAATGGCCCTCTACGGCCCACAAAGTGTGATTTTTAGTGTAATTTGGCCATTTTTGAAAGTA